>JAHZNF010002801.1:0-14354 GCA_027744215.1 Troglopedetes dispersus
ATCGTCAATTTTCGCCCATCAGAAAACTTATCTTTTTCCTCTCTCACTTCTCTGATGTATGAAGACGTCTCCCAGAACATACGAATTCAAGAAGGAGAGAAAAGGTAGTAATAATAATTATCCCGTAATTACGGGATGCGATAACCTGCCCATTTATCATTATTGAGTGATGTCCATAAAAACATGGTTGTTTCATTGTGCGTTTAGATTGTGGCAGCCTAATAAGACGGTACCAACCAAAAATGCTCACTATTCTTCCATGGAAATTACCTCCACCTTGTATTGACTTTTTTTTCTCTGAAATTGCAAAGTAAAAGTAAACATAATACCTAAAAAGGAAGAAATGAACAAGTACTTCCAAAAAAATATGTAATTAAAGTTGAATGAGTGAAAGAGGGAAAAGTACAAGAAAGGAAATTGTTGATCCGACTCCCCCTCAAAAGTAATCATTATTGGAGGAGCAATTTTCCTTACATTGTTTTATACAGAGGAATTTACTTTCACTCAGTTTCCCTCTTGCAGAATATAATATTCTCTGTTCCCCGTGTACAAAAGCAAAAAAAAGAGAGAAAAAATATGGGTGCCAACATCAGCTCTTTGTTTGGCGTGTGTGAGGAGGACATCGACGTAAGTAAAGAACATAAGAACATCTCTGGTCACAAAGGAGCAGTCCTATGTGTGCTTACTCCGTTTCCACTCGATTATTTATTGAAGTCAAAAGATCCAATCCTCTTTTTTTAAAGAAAAGACAAAGACTTTTGCTAGATCTGCTTTTCTTTACTTATTTTTCCCCCGTTCATTCGTGTTGAACCCTGATAAAGCAAGAAAAATTTAGGAGATGGACCATATCTTTGTATGTATTCGAGAGAGAGAGAGAGTAAGAGACTTTTTGGCTTCATAGATGTTTCATTTCATCTTGTTCTCCATAGTCGTCTCCAGAAAACTACCTGGAACTTTCGGAGTTGGGTGGGTTCCTGTCCAAGTACATATTTATCATGCTGGACAAGGAGAAGCAGAACATGATCCCGAAGCAGGTGTACCTCACGCTTGTGAACCACTTCCGAGAAGAGACAACGACGGAGGAGGAACTCGATCTCTTTTTAAATCGACATCTGCCAGAGGGCCAATCTCCAGATTGTAAGTTTAATGATCATCATCACTCCATTGCATTATGTATTAGCACCATCAAGACAAGAAAAGGGAAAAGTCAGCCTCTTTTTTTGTCTCTTAAGAGTTTTTTTTTCTCCAGATTTTTTTTTGGGGTGAAATCGCTGTGAGAGAAATCTCTCAAGTGGAGCGTGCGTTTCAGCTAAATGTTTTATTATTATGTATCTGTCTATGTATATCTAGATATCACGGAGACTTTATTTCGCAAGTTGATCATTCAGCTGGCCATGGACTTTGACAATGTATGTACATTCAGGATTGATATATTATTGGATACATTACGAATGTACAATCAAAAATAGGTGTAATCACAAACAATTTTACATTGCAATAACGCTCGTATTATTATAGAATGTAAGTGACAGGATGAAATACCTGATGACACTCTTTGACAAGGATAACGATGGCTTCGTGAGTGAGGACGACTTGCGCAAAGTTTATGAAGCAATTGGGATCCAAGTGCCGATCGAGCCGATTATCAATCTGATTCACAACTTTGATCGCGACCAGGACAATAAATTGAGCCCAGCAGGTTTCACATATCTTTCTATTTCTATAATAGAATTTGAACAACTTGGGCGGACCGCCCTCACCAAACTTTTTGTGAGGAGGGATGTCAAGTCCACTGCTGAGAGGTTGGTGGAGGAAGCCTTGCTCAAAGGATCTGCTCACGTGAAGGCCGTAGAAGAAAGGGCTGCCAGCACTTCCGTTCCTCCTGCATCACCCGGCCCAGCTGAGAATCCTGACCTTGAGATAAATGAGGAGAGGGCTTCTGTTATCGACACCGCGTCGTATATAATCGTGGACAAGAATGGGAACAGGGTGAAGCAGCCGGTTATCCTTGCAGATGGGAATATCTCGTGCAACTCCGTGTTTGGCGATGATATCACTGCGGAGAAGAATGGGGGATTTCCTTCCAAAGCATCTGGAGATATTCCAAGTCTACCTGAAGAGGACTGAATGATGATAACCACTTGTGTGTTTACATCTCCCAGAAAAATATTCACCAAGAATCTCCAATTGTGGTGGATGAATATATATATACGTATATACTTTAAAATTCTAGTATTCTTTTGTCTTCTTCTTCAGTTTCACTTCACACGTGTATAAAAAGGGTTATCAATTCTCATGCAAATTAATACAAGTCGAACCATTTTTGAGCTGTTCGAGCATATCCAGCAAATATCCACCACATTATTTAAGAGTGTTTGATCACCACAGGCATGTTATCATGTTCATCCATGTTTAATAAAGTGGTACTTATCCCACACGGAAAAGTTGAGACGATCCTCCACTCGAAAAAAAAAATCCAGGCAGCACACATCATCATTCTCACCATCATCATCACTTTTTCCGAGAAAGATAATAGAAAAGTACATGGATCTTGTGTGGTGGTGGAGCCAAGCAGAAAGTTCTTTGTGTGTGCTTTTTCGTAGCCTCAAGGAAGTTAGATAAAATGAATGGGAAACTTTCCGATCTATGATCGTGACTTGAAAATGATGATCACGTTACATATTCATGCATTTCCTTACCTCACCACAACCTTCCATCTCATTCCAGCTTCCACAGAAATAAAATACCAAGGCTTATCCCTTTTTCACACACTCACTCTTCTTTTCCCACTCTTCTCTCATTTTCCAAAACCCTTCACGTCCAACGCCATTCTTTCCATTATGACATGACACGACATGCCCTATAGTGCGTGGTCAATAATAATAAAAAACACAATATATAAGATCGAGCTTCTCTTTTTGTTTGGCGTTTGCATGCCCCGTCTCCTTTCCATTTTCAGCCAGATAAGAGATAATGTTGTGCGTGTTGAAGCCAAGTAGTGTATTGTCCAATTGTTCCGTCTTTTGTAATGAAACAAACGTTCCACCTGACAAGTACTTCTTGTTCATTTTTTTCGGGTCATTAATACACATATTTTTTTTACTTTTTGTAGACATTAATGGCACCAAAATAATAGTCCATTTTGTTTGGAGGCAAAGAGGAAATGACTCTCTGAAGGAAAAAATGTCATCTTCAAACTCCTTTACATACAACTCTTTTGTCAACATAGCAGAGAAGAGAGTCATCTCTCCTTCCAAAAAAAATGAACAGCAATTCCGTGAGCTAAAAAGAAGAAGCAGGCAAGTTGGAAGCAACCATAGAAAAGTAATCTGGGAAAAGTGCTGTTCTTGTTGGTGAACTTCTCCTTCTTGTTGTTGACGAGATAAGAAGACCACCGGCGGCGTCATTATCGTTATTACATTATTATATACGGAGTGAACCCTGGCTTCACTCACAAAGACTGGGAGGATGCTCTTCACTCTAATGTGGAGATGATAAAGATGAAAATGAAACGGGGAGGAGGCTGACAATAAGGACACGATGGCTCTCTCAGGCCCATTTAAGTCGTATAAAACAAGCTACCTTAGTCAATATTATTACTGCCTTTCATAACAGCTACGAGAGAACCATATAGCTTATCCTTGCGAGGGACAAGGTGGAATTTCCTGTTATGCTTTGTACATTACTCAAATTATTTTTAATTATGCACACAAAAATGCTCAAAGTGCATAATCGCATTAAAAACAAAAATTCATTTGCTACGATAAGCGCATTACTTTGAAGCTGATTTGAAAACATTTGCAACAACTAAATCTTATGTAGGTATATTATATGCGGTATAACTTAAAAAAATACTATGATGTATCCATTAATTGGATGTAAAGCACACTTTTGTTTATGATTGAGTGGGGAAAACATTTCGTCCAAGTACAAGTATCNATGTAAAAGCACACTTTTGTTTATGATTGAGTGGGGAAAACATTTCATCCAAGTACAAGTATCAATAAAAGTGGAGCTTTTTTCAGTAACACAATCGCTCTATTACCTATTGATCATACTACTTGAGAACGTTTACATACTTTGGAACAAGTTGAGTGCACAAAAAATACCGATTGCCAACTCAAGTAGTATTATAAGGAGAACAAAGGAATCAAGAGAGAAACACACGGGAAACTGTTCCAAAAAATCATTATTGCTTACATGCATACCTCCCTCCCTTATTTCGTTATATCCATTCCTTGCTGCTCCACCAAAATAAGTCTTATGTTTCTCTCATGTTAACTTTCAATGAGCAATGTTGAATCGTCGAATTTCCTTTTGCCAACAAAATAAAAATAATCTCTCTTCTATTTTGTCCTATCTGTGCCTCTACTCATTTCATCCAAGGAATCCCCACTTGTGAATAAAGAGTATTTACTGAGTATCGAGTTCAGCAATGTCTCAGAGAAGAAGAGAGAAAAAAAATACTCAAGCTTCACAAAAAAAGCTGGACAAGAAAACACTCGTTGTTACAAACGAAGAAGAACGAGATTTTCATTCCAACTTTGTTTCAAATCCAAAGAGAATTTCACCAAGAGAATGAGTGAAAGTGAGTTTGAGTGGAACTGTATCAAAGAAAAGTTTTTTTACCCTTTCTCTTCTTTTCTCAGCACACAAAAAACGAACACACGAGACGGGCAAAAAAAATGTATATTTTATACCAGTCTACAATGTCTGCAAAGTAGACATTATGAATGTATGTACTATGATCGTTGTGTCCATATACAATGTATATGTGTGTACAGTTTTTTTGGAGCACCGAGCTGGAGGGAACAGTTCCGGCTTTTGTTCACTTCACATTTTCATGCTGTCCCTGGAAATTCTCGCGTGCATGCCATTGCATTGTGTGTGTGTGTGTGTGTGAGTGTGCCCCTTTTCACAAAAAAAAACTATAAGGAATGGAATATAAAATGGAACAAAAAAAAAGAAGAGGAAAAGATGCCAAAAAGGCTCACACACACAACACATACCATGATGTACTGTGCAGAAGGAGAATACAGTTTCACACAGAAACTCTAGTCGTTGTGTCAGGTTCACTATTTTCCACGGAAAAAAAGGAATGTTGGAAAGTGAATGTGTGTGTATGTGTGTGCATAGTAGGTTTTTTTTCTTGAATGCGGGAGAAAAAAAAGAGACTGGTGTAGTGGCGACTGGTACCGACTCCACTCTTGATCATCATCATCACTCCGATGCGGCTTATCCTTGTAGTATGCTGGAATGTAGCAAAAAAAAAATGTTTTCGCCTTCCTCGCCCGTATTTTTCCAAGGCTCTACCATACTAACAACACACAAGAAGTACATCTTATCATCATCATCATAGAGAGCTCAACCCTTGTAGCAAAAATATATTATGAAGCTGGTTTTGTCTAGTGCAACTTTTTTTTCATGCATTACCCCCAAAAAATATTAGAGATACATATGGAGAATACTCATCCGGTTCAATTCTTTTTTTCGGGTAAAATGTGGAGCTGGAGGAGCAACATAAAGAATGATGACGTGATGCTCTGACGATTCCAATGACGTTCATAATTTTGTGAGCAAAACAGTCCTCTCGGAGTTCTGATTCCCGAACTCGGACTACTATTTTACACCATCCTTTTCTCTAGAGTCAACTCTGACAATTAATTCTGGTTTTTTTGGAGGGAAAAAGTGAGAGTGAGAATGGCAGGATGAAAAGTGAAAGGTTCAGGTATACTAAATTTTGCACACAAATTGTGTAAATTGGACTTTCATTTTCCTCACCCATAAAAGAATATGGAGTATGCAGGCACTAAAGAAAAATGTCAAATGGTCAGGAATTATGCATTATGTGCACACTTGGGAGCATATCGCCACCCAATGAGGACTTTTGTCCTTCAAGTTCTACTTTTTTGTGCAAGCGCTCCATGCATCCGCATTTTTATGGTATTTACACGGCAAATAATCATAATAGTTTGCATCACATTATCAAGCATAAAACCCACGATAAAAAGTATACTTTTTTATGCTTTGTTTTGTTTTTCCTCGGATAAAACAAAGGAACCGGTGATCACCATAAATTATAAATTTTTCTCCGAGTCCCATCTCTCACAAGTCCATCCAGCCAGCACGCTTTTGTTGTATTTTTTATCCTGACATTCCTCCTTTCTTGTGAGGGAGAACATGATAAGGAAACTAGAGAAAGAGAAACACGCAAAAATCCCATGTCTTCTTTTTTTGGTATGCATGCATTGTTGCCTTATCATGATGGTTCTTTTGTCCCGTGGAAAAAAAATGTGCACACAACAAACGTGCCTAAAAACATAAAAACTATCAACATCAAAACATCACCATCAATTCCCTTCTGAAGGCGGAGAGGGGACACATACTACATATATGTAGCAAAAACGCTTCACCCAGAGAAACTTACATTTCCTGCAGCACCCAAAATATTCACAAAACAACACTGTCCAACAAGGAAAAAAACTTGTACACTTTTCTCCCTTCCACTTGTCCACATTATGCATCCTAGTGTAAATAAAGTAAGGCCTAAAGAATTCCTTTCTGAAATAAAAGGAGCAAAAAAATGTTAAGCATGCCTCACTTGTATAATGCAAGGTCTACGTATTTTATACCCATTTTCCTATGGATTTTGTCACCGAGAAAGATGGTAAGAGGGTGTATGGTAAGCTGTGTACAAAAAAACTAACGGGAGCATGCCTCCAAAAATGTATATACGAGAGGCATAGTGACTCCGAAACTGTAGTGTTGGTGGTAGTAAAATCCGAGCACTTTCATCCTCATCTCTGTTTTCTCCGTCGGCGCGACGATCATAACTGTTCGTTCGTTCGGTTGGGTCGGTTCCTCCGTCAGGAAAATCTGGGCTGTGCATGTGTACCATGTACACTGGAAGAAGCATTTATGGACACACAAGGCCACCCTTAGTGCATTCCTTATACCTACAGTTTCCGATCTTAGTTTTCTCACTTCCTTTGTTTCCTAATGCTTTCCAAATGGAAAGCAGATGAGTGAAAAGCAAGGAAATGTGAGTGTGTGTGCATTTTAGACACACTTTTCAACTACAACCCTGGTACATATTGCCAGTGTGTGCAAAAAAGAAATCTCATCTGACTGCTCGAGAAAAAAAAGTGAATATGTAAGGCTATAGCGTAAATTCCTTTCTTCATTCTTCTCGTGTCGTGGTGTCCAGCAGTATCTGGTAGTGTACTACTTACTGATCCCCTTTTTTCCTTGCTCTCTTTCTCTTTGGCTCGGCTCTTTTTTCGTACACACACAGTGGTATTATTATCATCATCGTAGTACCAAAAAACTATTTTTTCTCCTTCTCTCTCTCTCCATTCTCCTGCATATTTTTCACATTTTTAATAAACGGAAGAGAAAAAAAACTTTTTTCTTTCCCAAACACAGAAAATAACATTACATTGGAAAAATTGATCTCTCTCTCCATTCTCCTGCATATTTTTCACATTTTTAATAAACGGAAGAGAAAAAAAACTTTTTTCTTTCCCAAACACAGAAAATAACATTACATTGGAGAAATTGACGAAAAGGGAATATATATATTTTTTGGGTGAAAGAGTGAAGTGAAATTCTTCGTTCCTTTTCATACTTTTTTTGCAGATAACGTGTTTCAGTGTGCGAGTGTGTGAATGAAAGTTTTTTCCAAATAAAGTGTGAAAGCACCCTTTAAGCTAATTTTTACCACAGAATAGCCCTTGATTATCGTAGTGACCGAAATAATAAAAATGAATATTATTATTATTGTACAACACTACACATAGAAAAAAAATTATGGACTCATTGAAGCAGAAGATAAACAACAAAAAATATCGGTGCATGTGTGAGTGTGTGAGTGTGGTCGTGGTACATAATAAATGTTCAAGGTGATCATAGTGTGCAGTATGTACATAATATAAAGTCAAGACTATGTTTTGCACAACAAAAAAAATGAGATGACTAACGTGAATTGCTCATTACACCGTTTTCCCCATTCGTTTCGAGGATAATTATTGTTGAAGGTGACCACACAGTGTTTGCATGTGTTGCACATTGTTGTAATAATAACGACTGAAAAAAAACTGGAGACAAAAATTAACAGTAAAATTCTGCTCCACTTTCTCCCAAGTGAAACTAGGTTGTTCTAATTGTTTTTTGTCCAAAGTAGTGTTGTGTACAAAAAATAGTTTGAACAAAAAACAGACGAATGTGGTCAGGACTCTAATAAAAAGTACATTAAATGTATGAAAACAAAGTAGGCTACTGTAAATGCTCGATAAACAAGGACATATTGTGTTCTCCTTTCTAATAAGAATGATATAGGTCAAAGGTCAGTCTAGGAAGCAGGCACGGAGCCAACATGAAATTGCATTTTGTATTCTCGTGACTGTGAACGAAATAAAGGTTGCAAAGCCAGTAGAAAACCTTTTGTTTACCTCATCCCAGTAGCCATGTAGAAAAAAGGGTTGAACCTGTCTACTTAAATTGAACTTGCAGTATATTTTCATCAAGGACCAGTTCTTGTGGTAGTTTGTAGAACAAGTGTACAATCTGCTGGATTTTTACTGCAAGCGCATCAATTCATTATTTCTATTTTCGAAACTGCAAAACATGAAAATAATTCTTTTGGCAGGGATTCCTTCAAAAAACACTTTTTGACACACAAAGAGAACCATTTGGTGGACACATGATGGGATGCCGCTATTACGAGTCATGAACATGGTTCGAGAGTTAAGTGCGACTTCTGAGAACAGCAGACCTGTTATTAATAGACAATAGTAGATACTCCTGTCCATCACAAATTGTGTTGTTGAGATTGGTTGCTTCTTCCCCCATCGAAATATGAGATTTACAACGTTCAATTTTGTTCACTCTCGCTTCAATCAAGTGCTTTTCATATTTCGTAACAAAACATAGCCTTGACGGAGAACACCAGTTCGTTTTCAAAGACTGAGCGCTTCGTTTCGTCTCCGAGAAAAATAGTGCTTTGTGATTATAATTTACGTAGGGAACATCAGTGCTAGTTGAGCCAGTGTTCCTGTTCTGATGAGTTCACCCTTTTCTACAACAAAAAATATGGTGCATTTTAAAAAGACCACTCCTCCAACGGATTATAACACTGCATCAAAGTGAGGTTGCTCCCTTACTTAATTACGTGTGCACGAGAAAATGTTTTGACGAAATGTGCAACCGTGAGGCAACCCGTACGCATCTTAAACTCTTATAAAAGTAATAATCATTAGAGTATATAGTGCCATGAATGGGAAAAGTTGTTTCGTTATCATGTCCACCCTTCTTATCCTGTGACCAGCCTAGTTTTTTTGCGCACCCACCTTGTGTGCAATAAATAGTCCAAACCAAAATATAGTATGACCGGATCACACACAGTTTTTTTGTTGCAGTCAGATTATCCAAAAAAGGAAGCAGCACACAACCCGCACATCGTTCAAAGTTAGTCATACAACATGACTTTTGGAATAATGGACACACTTTGTCGAATGATCATATAAAAGGTAAAATCTTCTAGAACCCTATTCCATCTATTGTACAATACAAACTGTATCTAAGCAGATTGAGTTCAACTTTATTATGCGGGCATAAACTTGCTGGTATTGTTTTACTTTATATTATGCATCAATAAATCAATCAAGCCCTTTCACCCACAACATCCCACAAAAGAAACTTTTCTCGTGACAAGTACTAGTCCTTCAGATCCGAGTAGATAAAATGATGTGTATCAAAGCGCACTTGACTTTTTCCGTTATTACCTCAGCTATTAACAAAGAGCCCCGGAACATGAGCACACGAGACCTCTCTTCACTCACTAGTAGATGATAAAATGAAAGGAGACAATTAAAACAGAGAGTGATGGCTAAAAGGAAACAGTGGTACGCTGTGGTTGCCACCATTAATATTGTTCCCCTTTCTCTCTCTCTCTCTAACACACATTTTTGGACCAGCCATTCTCCTAAACATCATCATCATCCACCACCACCATCGTCATTTATATCCTTCCTGTTTTTCCTGAACTGAACATGAACTCGCATATAAACTCCACCACATCAAAAATACTTTCTCTCGTGAGAAGTCTTATAAAATGGAGGTCTCCTAATTTCATATAATTTTATCCCACTTGAGAATAATAATAATAATATTGTGCATACAGTTTACACTGCTCAGTTGACTGCTCCACTATAAATTATATTGCCTTTTCCCCCGCTCTTCCTTCGGAGCTGCCATCTGTTACTGTTCGAATTGCCACTCAAGTCATTAATCACTCACTCAGCGTGTTCCACCAATCAGTCACTCTCGCGAAAAAAAACTTGTGTGTGTGTGTCTGCGTGTGCGAGAGAGAAACCAGAGGGGAAGGAAGTGCGAGAAGAGAGTGTGTGTGTGTCTGCATTTATGGAGACGAAAGAAGAAAATTATGTACACAAGCCAAAAAAAAGTCAAGTTGACTAGACTCGAAGGATGATAGGGAAAACCATCACCATTAATAATGGTATTGTAGGGAGCAAAATGAAGGAATGGGGTATAGACATGTGCAGCTCTACAATTACACTCGCCCAGTCTTCACCGAAGCTGCTCCACATTACGTGAAAATTAATGGCACTTTGGTGCTCCATAAAAAATTTTCGTGTGGATAGATCCATACGTTATTTCGTGTACACATGTCTAAAAAATTTTTTTGGTGGGAAGAGAGGTCATGAAGCTTTTTGATGGTGAAAATAGTGACTACAATGTTGACGACTATAAATGTTATGGATTTATAACAGTTTCACATATGTGCACACACACATGTGATACGGACACGCAGGCATGCAGTGGCACGAAACACGATTAACGTGGTTTGTTGATCATTCCCTGATATGATGATGATGTCCTGTGTTGCTCCACGAGCAGGGCAACTTTGATTTCCTTTTTATGACACCAATAAAACATACATAACATATTTTGCGGATTAGGCTAGAACGTCGTGTTGATCGCTGTGTGCACTTGAGTGTGACGAGGCACGCACGAATATTCTTTTTTGTTTGCACTACAAATTTTTAATAGAAAAAAAGTGTGGCCCTACACAAGCTACTAAAAAAGGGGTGCTCCACGTTAAAAAAATTTCCCCCTTGGAGCTCACTCCAAGCGCAAATTTGGTTAGGATTAAGGCTGTCTTTCTTTAATTTCCTGTGACTTGTGACATGATGGAAATTCTCGGTTATATTATTATGACTCGAAGAAGCTAAGAACCCTTTTTGCCAAAGAGTTTTTATGGTCATTACACCATCCTCTAATATTTTTTATGGTGGAGGTAGTAGGCTTTTTGAAAAAGTTTTTTGTAATTTCATAAAAGAAGCCACACATATACACACACACACGATGAAAAGATGTATTAATGTTGTGTGCAGAACAGATGATAATAATAACGGTGGATGTGCTCCAGCAGAAGCAAATTGATATTTAAGTGAAAGCTCTCAAGTAACATAGTCTTAAAAAATAAAAGAAAGGCAACAAAAAATTCCACCTTAATTTCCCTCGCAATTTTTTCCTGGTTAAATAAAGGAAACTAAGAAATATAAAGTGATTCAATTACAATGGAAAAAAGGAGAGAAGGAACACACCATCATTTTATTATATTTAATGGGACTCATTCATCTTGCTCCTTTTTTCCCTCTCTTTCTCGCTTCAGTGATGAAACTTGAATGAGAAAATGGGACGATGAGCCTCATTTTTATTTCTTGTTGTTTCCCTTTCTGTCTCTTGGAACAACATTTGTGCCATGTGCACTTGTCTATTCTTGTTTCTCCCAAGTTGGAACAGGCAAAAGACCTTGAGAGAGAGAGAGAGAGTGAGTGAAAGTGGAGGAGGAATAAAATACAATTTTTTGTTCTCTCTTGTTTTTTTCTTTAAATTCTTTCACGTCATTCCAGAAAGCTGCTCCTATTATTGCAGTTAAAATCATTTGGGAGGAGAATACCACATAAAAAATGTAGTCAGACAGGGAAACTCTTCTTGTAATAATTAGAGAAATGGACAAGACAAGACAAGACAAGAGAAAAAATGTGGAGTTGACTGACAACTATTCTCTTTTATTGGAGGATGAACACAAGAAAAGAAAAGGAAAATGAGGTCATCATGACTCCACTTTTCACTTGGCCTTTTTAATAATGCTAATGAGCCTCTTCATGAATTTCTCTTGGAAGAGTACGTGTGGTAATGTCTATTTTGGCGGTGACGTGAGGAATAAAAGAAAAAATGTGGTAAAGATTGTGTTCAAAATTTTACTCCAGAATAAAAAATACAAAAGGTTTTGTTTTTAAGGAATTCTTTTCTGGAGCATGTCTGTCATGTCATTTAAACTTGCATTTTAGTGGTAGCACTATTATTAATTAAAGTACGGGCTCATCACCAGGTTGAAGACATCATTGTAGCCACAAATGAATTGGACGGAAAATGTAAAAAAAAGACCTTTTCCATTATTTATCCTCATTGTACATCTCACAATTATCTACGATTATTGTACTTCCTGGAAAATTAATGAGCTTCCTTAACCTTGAACCGAACCAAAGAGAAGTTAGCAAAGAAAACCACAAAATTGTTCTCTAAAAGTTTTCTGGTTCACTCAGAGAGGAGATAGCGCGGGCAATAAAATGGCCAAATTTTTGTGGTAGTAATTTAATCAGCAGAGAGCTTCCATTATCACCATTTTTAAAGTTGCTTTAATGAGAAAAGACATGTCCTCCCGAAAGAAAATGGCGCGCCCAACCGTCACACTTTTTAAACCGCATGTCAGATTCAGTGGAAACTAAAACAAAGAAAAAAGCGCACCAAGTCAAAGTGTCCATCACCGTTGCTTTCTAGCACTTTGTCCCCTCCATTGATTTTACACATGTGTTGCGGTGAGAGTGGTTTTACTCTGCATTTTTAGTTACGTTTTGTATTTACACCCCGGGAAAAAAGGTGGGTGTGCTTCCAATCAACTTGTCGAGGCCACTAATTGAAGTGACTTGTAGCAAAGCATGAAATTGTTGTACTCCAAATAAATTCTGGTTCATACAATTTTCACCCAACAAAAATTCAGTCAATCACAATCAAAGAAAAACCAACAAACCTTTTTCCCCAACAAAAATATGCTTTTGTCAAAGCGAGAAAGAATTCAGGCTAAAAAAATTTTCCTTTCATGTTCTGTCCTCTGTTGAAAGCGAAAGCCTGTGTGGTGCTTATCATTTTTGGCACTCGCTTACATACAGCACAGACTTCAAAATGGGAGGAATGTTATTTCTTCTATTACGTATTTTGTGTCAGTTTTGTGAATATTTACTTTGTCAATTTCGTTTGTTACTTTACACATGTCCTTCACAAGCTCCTTTTTTTTCGTTGCATAATTCTCCATCCAGTATATTTTTTACCTTACTTCTCACGTCGTTGTCCTCGTCGTCAGCAGACATGAAAGTTCTTTTTCGAAAAACAAGAGTAAACAACTCGTTACAAACTTACAAAAAAAGTTTATTCAACCTCCCAGCATTTTCTACCTGCCTTTGTGAGCTCCTTTTTGCGGCTGATTTTCTTCCCAGTTGATTGCACACGGATAATGAACAGAATATGCAAATGAGGAGGGAAAAGCAAAATAAAAGGGATGGGAGGAGTTACGCACGAAACATAACGAATGTTTTCGTCTTGTCTTTGTCTTTCTTCCTTCTGTAATTTAACGAACGTGTACAAAACTTGAGAGAGTAACAAACAACATAACAAAGAAAATTTACATCTTTTCTTTATTTCTCGACTACTGATATGAAAAGAAATCAAGGTTTCTTAAGAATAGCTCAATTTAAACGCCGATAGGCGTTCTCATTTGAAAGGATAGGGAAAGATGAACAAGATGTCCTTCATTGGTGCTTCTCAGCGAAGACAAAGTCATCGAAAAAAATATAATCGTTTTTTGAAACGTAAGAAATCAAAATACAAATCACAGCAGGAATTATTTGTATTTAATTCATTTGCATATTTTCTTTCATTGTTTAAAATTGAATTCAAAGTAATATGTTATTCTTTTCCATCCCATTTCGTTTTCCGATGAATGTTTTCGAGAAGAAGGATGCGTTGGATTTTTTCCCTTTAATTTTCATTCCTGGAATAGCTACACTACATTACATGTAACAACGATAAAAGGAAAATGGATGAGTTTGCTTGCATGTCTGTTTAGCATATACCTACTACCTACAGATAAGCGAAACGATTTAGATAGAACTTTGCTTTTTGGAATAAAGAGGAAAGGGCAAATACACTCCGTTTGGTAAGTGAAAATACACCAGGTGTTTTTCAATTTCCATCAATATACGAAAAGATGT
>JAHZNF010002803.1:0-37343 GCA_027744215.1 Troglopedetes dispersus
CTAGAAAATAGGATAATAATAATAAGGATAACGACAAAGTAATAATAATAATAATATCCGGGTGAAGTCAACGAGTTACTCCACTATAATGCTTTACATAATATTTCCAAAAGGAGAGAACCATAACCATTCATATAATCATGAATGTAACAAAAATACCTGAACTGGTAAAAGAAATATAAAAAACACGTACGTTTCTTACCTTTTGATGTTTTGGTTGTATGCACAGGGAACCTATTCTTCTCCAGAATTAGTGTTATTATTATGTATCTTCTTATGTTTTTTTAGACGTTTCCATAATTTTTTTGGCGTGATACCTTATTTTTTAACCTGCTGCTCAAGCTTCCCTTTTTTTGCTAAAAAATATTTTCTTTGATGGCATGCAACCTATAAACTTCTAAGTACCGAGTAGATATCCGCCCGTTCCTCATCCATCCGCTGATCCGTACTGCATAGAAAATCGTTAATTCTTTTTCTAGGTAAAGCAACATTATGCTCGCTTTACTCACACTTCTCATTTGTGTAACCAGTCCCTGCCTAAACATATCAAGTACGCACATTAATATTAAGAAATGTATCCACTTTTTTGTTGCTCTGGGTTTACAATCTTCTCTAAAACTATGTGCAACAATAAATAAATAAATATTATGTATAGCAGGGTAGCCATCAACGATATATATTTTTTAGAAATTATATTCACACACAAAAATAAGACTTTATGAAGACTTTTTTCCGTACCTCGTGTGTGTGTGTGCTCTTTTCGGGCAAACGGTTAATCACGCAATGTTACACAAGCTGGATTTTGCTGAGACGGGAAAAGGCTGTCTTACCTTTTTTTCCCCTTGTCCCGAACGGAGCGTTGAAGCTACTGACAGAAGAGAGACTTTTTAATTGCTGGGAGTTACCCGTCATACGAAAAACGATCAGAATATATTTTTTTTCAGTTGCCCTTTGTTCCTATTTCTGTAGGTCTCACTCATTCACTCACCTTTTATCAGTGCAAGCTGAATATATGTACATATCATAGGAACGAATAAATAAAGTTATTGCTTCATCATTTATACTTTTGTTTGAATGGTGCTGCAGCAAACTTTTTTTGTTGCTTTTGCGACAGTAAAATATGTAGTATTAATCGCCCTCATTAAAACATTCTCTCGAGAGATAAAGTGATGCGGATTGATTCCAAATACCACCTCAAACAGTCTCCAGTGGTAATTTTGAAAAAGGAATTGTAAATAAAAGATTGCCCCAGCAGCAGCAACCGGTCCTGCTCCGCTGGTTTGCACTTCTCTGTGCTCAATGTAGTCCACTTCCACTTTTGTACAACGGTTTTACGATGTTTATTTCTGGAGGTTCGTGGTGTGGTTGTGTGTGTGTGTGTGTGTGTGTGCAACTATGTAGAATACCCGTTTTCGTGATACGGCCGAGTGCAAAAGAGCATATTTTTTGTGCAGTGAGTTTATAGCTCCTTTTTTTGTATATTTTACTGGTCTAAAGTGCGTATTAAAAAGCCATCACTCAATTCCCATCTACAATTGTAAAAGATATTTAGAGGATGATGATGAATAAAGTTGAAAACACTCAAGAGAGCGAGAAACGATCTGAAACATTCCTAATTTCACAGACCTATTAAAAGTACATAATAATTTACATTCATTTTCTGGCCTCTGAAGAAAACCGGCTTTTTTTGTTCAGTCATGAAGACCTTTTAGCTTATATGTATTATACCAGCAGTGTGTGGAATTTGGGGAAGCTTGAGTAGTACAAAAGTACAATTGTGAGAACAAGTCATTCTGCTTTGAAAACACACGCTCAAAATATACTACATTTCGCGAATGTACGAAACAGTAGCTACAACATTAGAATTGTATGGAATATGGACTAATGTATATTTCATCCATAAATTTTAGAAATTCAATAGTAAAGCTCCGCAACAAGAATCCTTCCAGATGTATGTACATGTTATGCTATTTGTGTAAAGCTTGTTTTTAGGGGTAACTTGATTCAAAAGTTGAGGATTGAATACCTATTCGCATTTAGTCTTGTCTGGCTTAAAAATAGTAGTTGAAGACTTGCTAGAGATTTTTTCCAGCTCGTAAGTATTACTTACATACATTGATTTAAAAAAATGTTCATCTTTTAAGAATTATATATTTTTGCTCCAGGCTGACTGCTTGCATGCCTCCTTGCGTGTTACCATTTTTTTGGTATTGATAATCGTCTCCTTTTTGTTCTAATAAAGTTGGATATTTGTTCAAAGTACCTGTTATTTGTTTCTAGTTAATATTTCTTGATTTTTTTTCACAGAATTTGTTTGTGCAGAGCAGACACGTTGCTTTAAAATATGCATGCATGATTGTACGTGCACACAGGGTATTTATTACGAGGACGAAGTAAATAAGATGTTATGGTCAGTTTTTTTATACTTTTCTTGGCTGCTTGTTTCTGTTCCTTGTCGACCCTAATAGATGTTGTTAAGTAATTGCTCCGAAATTGCCCATACACTATGTTATTATAGTACATCTGTAAAAAATGCATGTTTAGTACCACGACAAGCATGCGTTTTAAAGAAAAACGTTTGCTTGGATAATTTTGGTGGGAGAAGGGACGTTGAAAATGTGTGGATAAAGAAGAAAGCAATTAATCGAAATGACATGCTTGCAATCCTTTCAGCTTGTTTTCTTCAACCTGCTCAATTTCATAATGGCTTCTAAGACTATAGTTACCAATAATAAAGTGGTTACCAACAAAAATTATAAGTGAATATGCTTTAAAAATATGTAGATTGTGATAGGCAATTTGTTGGTTTGTGTGATTCCAGCTGCAAGATGTATATATTTTTTTTTAAAAAAAAAGAAGCTACCTTTTGTAATTCCAAAGTTTATCTGAAAGAAGAAATCTATCATGCTTCATATTAGTGATTAGCACATTTAGGTAATGTTTGTGGAATTGGATTTTCAATATTAATTAAAACGAACTGAACGCTAACAATAATTTGGCAGGAGAGCAGCCCAAAGTTAATTATGGGAAGTTCCGTCATTAGCCAAAATGACTGTATTAAAAATCTAGAATTTTGAACCAGGGTGGATACAACTAATGAATTAATTAAAAGGAGACAACTCCTCTCTCATTCTTGTTGTTGTATCAGGCCAAGGAATGTGTGGATAAAGAAGAAAGCAATTAATCGAAATGACATGCTTGCAATCCTTTCAGCTTGTTTTCTTCAACCTGCTCAATTTCATAATGGCTTCTAAGCTATAGATTGTGAAACACTATTTGAGAAAATGAGTTATGACATTACTATCACATTTATGAATATCAAATGACATATTGAAAGACAGTTGAGATGGCTTGCTAAACTTTTTTTTTCCTGGTCTGCTCATAAAACTGAGCCGCAAAGAGAGACACATGAGCACACCGTCAATCATAAAGGTTCATTGACATACATGGGATATTTTATATGGATGAATTGTAATAAGAAAGGTAATGAAATGGTAAGAGCTGCCGAGTTCAATTAATCCTCAAAAGCCAATTCCCTTTCCACTAATCACCATTGATTAGCTGTCTTAAGACAGTCTAATTATTGGTTTCGATGATGATGGGAACGAGAGACGAGTGACCAATTTCAACCAAAAAAAAATACAATTGTGTGCAACCTTTCTTTATGGTGCTCCTTCCATGAAATATGAATGAGCCTTTATTGGTCTAGTTTGACTCCTGAATTTAATTTGACTTTCTGGTCGAAATGCTGAGGAAATCGACCATGCCAAAATGGGCATGGGCACATGTAATTATTATTAGCGTGTTATTTGTCTCTTCCATTATTGGAAAGGAATAAATACTCTGGTTGCATGCTTACCTCTCGTCTCTTCCATGACTGCTGCTTTTTGTGTGGAGGACACTCCCTCGAACGCAATTACGCATCTTTCATACTTCATAAGCGTGATATGATTTCCCTGTCCGGGAAAGGAGTGCAGGACGCGTTGTCCAAATTGACATTTCGAAAATTCATGGGGTAATCAAACAGCAGAGGAAATTGCTTATTGGGTCAAACTGCCAAACTGAGGAGAATTGAAGAGTTTGTGGAAAATTAAAAGGGGTTGCTGACTGAAAGAGGAAAACAAATTGTACAAAAAAAGTTTTTTTTCTTCACTGTTGCCTTTTTATGTGCGGTAATAAACTGTTTTGCATGTCTTGAGTTTTGTGGGATGTGAGGGTACATTAAAATGGACACTTGTCACTTTCCTTGGAATATAGTGTTATATGGAGGCATAATTTTAAATCGCATCTTGCCCCTTGGCTCCGGGAAAGCAATTAATCTAATGATTATGAATTATAAATAATTTTCATTTAAAAGAATATTACTAAAATCAATTTTTGTTTACTTTTTGTCATCTTCCATGTGGCGTTGGTTCCGTTCCAGAAGGTGTTCTCCCACCTAGATTACCTGGTGCACCTGAAGTAATCAGTTTTACTCCAATCCAATTTTTTGTAGTACAATAACATCATACATTCATACTTGAAGCTGCTTTTTTAGCCCTCTCATTTCATTCTTGAGACAATAATTAAATATGTGAAATACCACTGTAAAAATGGTACTGCGCCGTTATCCCTCATTTAATGGTAAATTTGACTCCCTTAAAAAATTATAAAAAGGCTTTCTAATTATAGAAAGCTAATTAAGCTGAGCCATTGTAAAAGTTGTACCAGCTGAGTACCAAAATGAAAAAGAAAACCAAACCGTTCAAATTGTAACTGTCTTGGAACACCATTCATTTCTGGCCACAATGCTCGTGAGAAATGCCACTATGCCGGGTTGAATAATGATAACAAAGTAATTTATAATTTCTGTGGAGAACATTCCCTGCCTATTTTATATTATCAATTTAGGTTTACAGCTTGTGATTTTTCCGCGTCGTATGTATTGCGACTGGAGGTTTACTGTACCTAAATTCTCCAAAAATAAAAAGTAGTAAAGGCAACCCTGGTGTGGAGAAGAGGAAGTCAGGGTATTTTCTAGGAATGACTGGTTTCACGCAGTCCAGCTTGCTTGTTTCAAGGTGGGATTATTAGTAAAACAGTGAGCTGGAATGAATTTAATTTCCTTCGTGTTGTGCTGCGTAATTGAGTTCTTGTCGCTAGTTCTCAACCAACGTTCGCTCCACATGTGACTCGCTTGCTATTTACATATCACACGCAGGCTTTGTTGTTTTTCCTACGTAAAAACTCCAATGAATGAGCTCACTACGTAAATAGCATATAAACATATTTTCCCAAGCTAAATTGTATCAACCGACTTAATTTTAGTGTACAATATTTTAGTGCGTATTTTAAGGAGACGGAATGATTTTTAACACTTTTCATTTTTATATGCAAATTAAAAGCAATCTGCTCGAGTGAAAAGGAATTGCTACGTTAATTTGACGTATGGGACGACTGGTCTCGGCAAAAAAATAAACATTTTTTATACTTTCCTTTTATTATTTGACTACCAAGTCCAGAATTTGACGAATCTGACTAGTTGCTCATACTCCCATTTTTATGAGTTAATTTGTCCATGGCTGAAAAGCGCAATCAAAAATATAAAAAAATGTCTTTAAAAAAATAAAAAAACTCATTTGAATAACTTTTACCTCTGTAAAAATGCACACATGAAGATTGTGAATTGGATTAATTGTGGTATTTGAAAACTTGGTCAGAACTTAACATGCAAAAAATGTAGTAAATTCGTGCTAAGTACCTGCTCGAAATATTTTTTTTGCAGGACTTGTCAGTTCTGCAAAAAAATGAGGAATAATTTGATGAACTTCAGTAAACCGCCCAGGGCTGATTTCCATAACATGAAAGAATGACGAACGAGCAAGATTGTGGGCAACCATCACGTCCTTAAAAATGTAATTAAACCCAGATAAAAAAAAATTTCGGGGAGAGAGTAGCATACGTAGAGATTTTGCTTTCTAGCTGGAATTTTAATCAAATCTGTTTCATAATGTTTTTTACAAGATTTGCCGGAATTTTTTTTTGCAAAGAGTCTGAATCTTTTACATGAGAAACATAATGTAATCCAAATTACCAATAAATTGAGAAAAAGCACGCCACAAAGACAATGCTTATATGTTCTGCAGCCGCGGAGCTGCTCCATTGATTGTTGTGTTCAACAGGGATTCTTCTCCTCTCTGTGAAAAGTAAACTGGACTCCCTACGGAGCAACTTAATGCATGAATTTAGTTTTATTGTTATGATTGTATTTCGTTTAGGTTTGGAATAATAGAAGTGAGTGAGCAAGAAACAGGCTTTTTTTAGAGAGAAGCTAATTACTAGATTGATTTTGATGTGCGAGGCTCTCTGTCATGTAGCTTTGTGCCTTTTTTCTCTCTGAGTCAATTCAATACGCGCGTAATACTCTTGCACACGACGAGAGACTCTACCCAGATAATATGTTCTATCTATTAAGGTGAGTCCGAACTTGTTCGATCTTTGCCCTTTCTCATTTCAACCATGACATTGCACTGCAAGCTGGGTAAGTGAGTAGGAGCAAAAATACAAATTAAAAAGAGATAGAGCAATAATGATGATTTGATTGCCACATCCCAACAGCAAGACAGTGAGTGACTGATTTTTTTTATATTAGTTTTTTTTTGTTTGGGTGAAGACGAAAGAATGTATCTTCACCCTTTCTTCTAATTCTTCGTTTGACCAGCTGCACATATGTATGCTTTTTTACAAGCCTGTAAATCTTTTACTATCCACTTGACTTCTGCTGTAGAGTTATAGAAATGAGGAGAGCGGAGCACAATAATATATATATATAATTGTTCTTCAAAAAAATAATTATACAATCTTTCAAGAGAAAATAATTGAACTGCCGTGAATACCTATTTATTATTATATTTATTTTTTGTCTCAATTAAATTCCAATTGGTCTCTACAAAATACAGTAATTTTTCTTCTCTTTCTCCTTTACAAACAAATAATATTCGTACTCATATTCACAATTATCACCGCAGGCAATATTATTACAATAAAAATATAAAAATTTCAAGCTAACTCAAATCCTCACAATGACATTTTAAGCATGTTTTTTTAATTTTCATACAAATTTCTAAGTAAATACAGATTGGCTCTTCACAAACCTTTTTGTTCTCGAGATAAATGTCGTCTTATTATTCGCAACATGAAGTAACCACCACGACCACTCGAATAAAATAAAATAGTAATTTTTATTTTGACGAGAGGATTGCGATCCTACACACGGCTCTGCTGTGTGAGAAGGATGATGATGATGGTGATGGTGAAGATGATTGCAAGAGCTTGTTTTTCGTTAAATGTCTTAATGTTGCCCCGACCGAAGAAGTGAGAGAGGTGAGCCTGGGTTGGATCACGCTGATGACACAAGCCGCAAGCAGGAGGTAAATAGGCAAGGCACGAATTCATTGGTCGTATTAAGGAATACTAATATCATGATCACGTCGCAATTTCAATTTTCTCCCGTTCCTCATCCAACTACTTGCACACAAATCTAACAAACTACTACGCATATATATTTATAGTACGTATATTAGATGGACGGATCACCACACAGTAAAAAAATATATAAGGTAAAGGGGGAAAAAGTGATGCTACAGAAACAAGCAGTTATGCTCAGAGATAAGCAATAATATGAAGTTGTTATTGCACCGAGAATTAAAAAAATATATATATATAGTGATAGCTGTAATGTGTGCGCTTGTTGTTGTCCAAGTGCCACTTAAAAATATAAATATGTTTGATACGACAGCGAATGTTCAAACTTGCAACACATTTCCCCTCTTGACATTTCCTTTCCATTAGCGTAACAAGGTCCAGTGCGTTTTAGAAAGGAAGAGACGGATCTTTACACACAGAGACACACATTGAGTTTGTTTTTTTTTGCTGCGGATGGCTACGTGTCTGCATTGAGGAGGTGAATCTACTTTGCATATATTGTAGAGTTGCTCAGTGCCATTCGCGGTGACTAATAATAAACGATTAAATCGGGAGGAAAAAGATAATGATGATGATGATGATCGACAAAAATCAAGAATGGTTTACTACACACGATCAGGACAACTCTACCCTGACAAAAAGTTGACGGACATACACAAAAAACTGGCCAGCTTAGTTCTTTTTTTTGAGTTGTCGAACATGATTTTATTTTTCAAGGGTTTCCTTCCTCAATTTTTTAATCACGGATGCTGGTCTTAAGAAACAAAAGCGAGTAATAATAGTGGTTGACCTGTCAAAAGTGACAGAAACTGGAAGAAGCAAAAAAAAAAGACCGATGTGACCACTGTGTTTTCTTATTTAGATGTCTTCATCATACTTGAGTTTTAGTAAATGTGTTCCATGTGTGAACTGATGTCCCTCAATTTTTTTAACGCTTTTGTATGCAAATTTTTTCCAGTGGAGCTATGATCAAGTCACTCGTATATTTCACATGTTAGAAGAGACAGATAAGCCTGTGGAAGAAAAGGAAGCGAGAAGTCACAAGAAGTTTTTACTAAGTTGTGCTTGTTTTGCATAATGTGTACAATATACGACGTGAGTGACCAATTATGTTGACAGTTGTTGAATAATGATGTGTAATATTTTCCTTTGGGTCCACCACCACCATCAGTGCACTTGGAAGGAACACTCCTTCCTTTTTTTTCTTGGACATGTTGCTCCTCTTCCCAATTTTCCACTTTGTTTTCTTATTTAAATTTCTGACAATATACAAACTACTCAAGAAATAAAAAAAACGTAATAATAAAAAAGCAACTTGTGGTAGAGCATATAACTCAATACACAATAAAAAAAGTTAGGCATAATTTTTGCTCCAATGGGGACATTTTATACACATTATTGATTAAAATCTCCGGATAAGACCACAACTACTACCCAGTGAAAATACAGAAGGGCCATTTACGCAACAATGTTATTTCTCACTATGACGTTCTTTTCCAACAAAAAAAACATATTTCTTAATAGATATTATGCTTCCTCCGTGACTCATATAAACACTCTGATTTATCTTCAGATATTATGCCAGAAGCTTCTCACAATAACTGTGAAGGTGGACCAGTTACCATTTTCTGACTTGCTTGAGTGCGTGGATACATTTAGCTTGTGTAAAAATTGCTACGAAACTTGGTTAATGAATGAAACTGACACATTGCAGATGTCCACCATTTCTATGTATTCACAAATCCACGCATCAATCAGTTTGTGAAGCAAGTGACAAAGAGAGTGTCAAAGCGGTCTACAATTTTTATTCCACAATAAACACCCCATTGTTTTCTTTATGATGTCATTGTTGTGCACTATTATTGTCTTCCTTTTGTGTGCGTCTTGCAGTCAGCATAAAAAACCATATTTTTTTTCCTGAGTGCACTTGAAAAAAAAATAATGTAAGTAATAATGTGATTGTTGAGCGTGATTACTTTATTATTATTCACGTCGAGAGGGATTCTTGTTTACACACAACACTTCCAAAAAAAAACAGAGCCACCTCTTCACTCAGAAAAAAAAAGAAACCAGAGAGAAAAATTATACAACGGCATTGATGATGTAGTACGCAATGCATTCCCGCTGGAAATAAATGAGGGAGGCCAACGACGTGGCAGGAGTGCCTTCTTTCTTGCATTCATAATGGATTCCACTCGCAGGGTCCCAACGTTTTTTTTTAAATAGAAACAGAAAAAAAATAATAAATGACTTGAGAAGGAAGCGACGAAGGAGAAAATACATCTCCGCGGACTTTTGCTCATAATAACAATATATACAGTTCTCGTGTGGTTATCATCATCACCATCTTAACTTACAATAATAATAATAATAGTGTATATATATTTTTCGAGATTATAAATGAAACGACTTACTCTTCGGGAGTGCGAGTGGACATGAATCGTGATTGTCATCGTTTAACACTCTGCTCATATCAATCCCATCATCACTGCAGCAGCAGCGCACAGAGCTCTTTTGTTGGCTTTATTATTTGTTATAGAAAACAAATAATATTGTTGTGAGCGCGTAATAATAAATATAGTTGTTTATGTGTTAGGAGGACACACAATTGGGGAAAACGTCGCAGTCCTCTCAAGGGAACTGTGATCACGATGTACATGTGTGCAAGAGCTGATTGTGATTAGAATGTGAAACCTCCGAATAATAATATGGTCGAAGGTTAATCTTGTTTGGCGATCGATTGCATCTGCATCACAATGATAATAATGAATAATGGGAATATTTAACAATATCGAGGGAACTCGGGCAACAAAACGCCAGTTGGATACTTCTGGAGAGTGGCTTTACTAGTAGTGGAGTCATTTGTGTTGTGGGAGCATGCCTCTCTCTCTCTCTCTCTGACAATGATATCGGCCATGTGCATTCTGCTTGCACATGAGCAGCCAAGAAAAAGGAAATGGGAAAAGGGGAGCATGTCCAACTGACTGGCGCACACAAAACTCCCTCTTACTCTGGAAGTTACGTAGTACATTAATTGTATGTATCTCATTCATTTCTTGCATTCGCAATATACCAGCAAAAAAAAAGAACATCCAGCCATAAAAAATGGAACTCAACTTATTCTTACTACATTAATTGGCTTGTTGGAATGATTGTGTGAAAGTGAAAGATTTCCATGTACAAAAATCCGTTAATCTTCTTATCACTCAGGAGAAGGAAATACCAAACGACTGTTTGAATCAATTATGCATTATATTTTTTTGTACAAAAAAGAAGGAGAACTACATGATGGAGCAGTAAATTTTCAGAATGATAAGCCTGTCCACAATTGTTGTACTAGTCAAGTCAATGAAGGATCCCTATAAATATAAAATACAAGATATACAACAAACCTTACAACATCTATGCAGTAGTTTATTTTTTCTGATACAAAAAAAATATATTTTACACAATGTTTTCTGGGAAAGACTTGCTTCCAGCGACAAGATCACAGAAGAAGGACGACATGAGCACTACAGCTTGACTTGAGTGAATATCAATGTTTTCTTACATCTTCATCAAAAGCTGAGCAACTATAAATAGCTTTAAGGTTGGAAATTATATTATGTAAAGTTTTTTTTTTCGTTGAAAAGATTAAAGCGCATCCCTTGCAGAGCTTGTGTGTCGTCATCATCATCCCATCACCATCATTAAATGATCTTGATCAGGATCTCTGGAAAATGTATGTTGTCGTTGTCCCCGTCGTCAGCAACTTTTTACTTGATAATTCCTTCATTTTTCAAAAAAGGGTCTGGGACTGGTGGTCGCTCATACAAACATACGCAATGCATTTATTTATGGCTAATGTTTCTCTCTATAAATTACATTGTGGAACATGTGTAAGTGAGTGGAGGCATAAACGGGGTATTATCAACAGCTATCGCCCAAAATAAAGTAAACAAAAATAGTCACCAGATCCACACTCACAAAAAAATAACATCTTATATGAGTAAACGGCAGCGGAGAAAAGTTTTTTTTTCCTTGATGGGCTAAGTGACACTGATCACGATAATAATGTGACAAGACCGAGTATGTGGCATGCATGCGCAAGAAACATGGAGGAATCCCACGTTTTCAAATCTACTGGAATATGTAATCAAGTGAAGGCTTAAATTTAAATGCGGAATATCTCCGTTGGCCCATTATTTTTTTTGGAAATAAGCTATATAGAACATGCTATATTTATACGCACAATTGAGCTATTGTATCGCTGTCATCATCAGTGACTCATTATCGTCATCACCCCTTCACGAAATACACAAGGTCCCGTGTCATTAATATATTTTTTTTCTTCATTGATATTTTCCCTTCTACGAAAGACTTTATTATTTTTTTTGGAGTCGGATTATATAATGTTTTATAATCGCTGCCATGCTCGTTTGATTGGCTCTGGGATTATACATATTTTTCCCTGTGATTCTCTGTTGATTAGTTTGTTGGGTTCGGAGAAGAGCACCTTATCTATTTTTTTCTTGTTGTTAACCTGTCCGCTGAATTGTGACGTGTCACTTTAATCATTCTTAACGGAATTGTTACGTCCCATCAATTCCTCGAGATCTGTGCCCTGCGACAAGACATCGTGAGTGACTTGACGCATTAGAAAACGTTTTTTTGTTGGAAACTTAATTCTCTCGTTTTTTTTATCTTAAAAAAAGCCTTCGAGGAAGTGATAGTGAAATGTGAAGCTTTATTAAGGAAATGTTACCCAAACAATATTTTTTTTGTTTGGGTTAATAAACCGTGTAAAAAGCTGTCGACGTCAAGTGAGGAGGATAGTAGGACATGTACGTTACCCATTTATCTTCCTCTTTTCCACTCCCATTCAGTCTTAATAAGTTTTTTGTCGTTTCTCGTGTTGGAACGTATCAATCCAACTGTCCACGACCAATCACTATTTTTTTATGATTATCAAATTAACTTTTACAAGTATCTTCCTTAGCCCGACAGTCCGACAAAGCTAGTATTTTTTTTTCTCTCAAAAAATTTTTATTTTGTGCGTGCGCCCTTTTTTCTCCTCCGTCAAAAAAATATATGTGAGCAGATGAGCGAGCGGGGATAGGCGGCTTTTTATTGCGTTTTAATGATTCCGCATTTGGCATTTATCCACCCCGCCATTTATTGGGTTGCTCGCAGTCTTGTTGTTGAATATTTAAATTTAAAAAATTTCTTAGTGTTACACAAATATGATTATGGAACTGTATGAATGTATATTTTCGGCTTCTTCTGCCTTTCTTTAGAGCATAGTGAGCGGCAAAATATTTCTTTCTTGAGACATCCACTAATGCTTGTAAATAGAGGGTAGTTAGTGGAGACAACAAAAAAATATTTATTTTACCTCCGCTGATATTGATTCAGCGTGAAGCCATTCGTTCCACTATGTGCTGAAAAGGTTTCTTAAGAGTTCATCATCTCAATGATTTACTATAACTGAGAAGAGCTTTATTCCTTTTTTCTCCCTAATTCGGTTTGGCTGCGTGTGTGTGCGTCTCCTGAATCCACTTCTCAAATTTTTTTTCATCATCTTGGTTTCGTATTAAAATATATTACTATATAAATATAAATATATATATTATTTTTTTGTTATCATGATCTCTTCTTTCTTGGTCTGCTGCTGCGGTCAGCAAAAGTCAAGAGAAAAGTTGTGTGCTGCGCTGCTTGATATGAGCCCTAATAAAAATGTATTCCATGGGGGAAGCATGGAGATATGTTCGTATTTTGTATAGAATTTCATGGTGGCATCACGTCTTCCCTTGGCACTTAACCTCAGGTAGGCCCAAAGAGATATATTATTTGGGAAAATTTCTCTCTCATACTTTTTCCTTCAAGACTTGAGAGAAGAAGAAGAAGAAAAAAAAACACGGAAGAATGTTCACGCTGACAAGGGGAACCTACCAGAGTTCTTCTTTTCCCTGAAACATCGTCATCATCATTTTATCTTGTTTAATTCAGCTAAAAAAATCTCGTCGACAAAAAACTATGTATTGCACAGTGTGAGGCTGAGGGCAGGATTCTCTGTTGGTATTACGCCGTGCAGCGCAAGTATTCCCGGAATGCTCTGTGGTCTCCGCACACAAATATGGATAAGGTGCATAGATATACATATACACATCTCTTTTCTTGAAGAAGACTGAGGAGGAAGAAAGAAGGAGATTGGTCTTGCATAAATCATGCGTCAAATCATCATTACAATTCCATTTTTATGGGCTCTCTTACTCCTCTAATTGCTTTCACAGGGCGTTCCATCCCGACTACAGACTTGTTATTAATTCATCTTTAATTACATCATGTTCATATATATGATGGCTTCTTTTTTTCAAGAATGAGTTTGTTAAGCAATTACCATTACGCCTCTAAGAGGGAGGTGTATAGGTATGGCATTTTTGTGTGGAATGTGGATATTAGGATGTTTGCACAAATGCTATGTACCATGCAATTTTTTCAGATATATAGACAGAGAAAAAAACGTGTGGATGATGTATGTGTCTTTTATATATTCTTATATACGTTTCGATTGCCACTCTTTCTGTTTATTCGACTTTGATCGATCTTCGTTTTTTTGAAGTTGTGTGTGCAGCATGCCTGCACCCTGCTTTTTTAAGAGTGGAATTGAGTGGAGGATACCGTTTCAACTTCAGACGGGATTCCTTCTAGATGTATTTTTGGAGGCACGCCAACCTCACCAGCAGGGAGATAGCCGGGAAGAAGAGAAGTGAAGCGGTTGGTAGTTATTTGAAAAGACAAAGTTTCTATTAATTGGCCAATTTTAGTGTGAACTCTGTCCAAAAGTATTTAAAGCGAGAAGCAAAAGCTGATAAGGAAGGCATGCAAGTAATTATCAAAGATTTTACACCGTATTTTGTTATGGTTAGAAAAAACACACTGGCTTGTCACATGCTTTGCAAATAATCCACATTTAGATATAGTCAGTTTTGTTTCTCGAATTGATCGATTTGCGATGGAGCTCTGCATAAAAAATGATTTTTTATTAAAAAGATGCAAACACATCGGAGACTCGACACATTCATTTCAAATGTGCACCAATAATGAATATATATTTGTAGAAGCTAATTTGAATTCAGGTTTGTACTAATTGTAATATGTGAGATGTAAAACATATAACTTCCAAAATAACAAAAACTCGATCTCCTGGTCATCTTCGTCACAAGCAAAAATTAATTTGCATCTGAGAAATAGCCCCAACAAAAAAATGTCCTTTTTGTTAACACAAGACGAGAGCAAAAAGGCGATGTAGCAATGTTTCCAGTTTGGTTTGATTATTATTATTCGCCTGTTAATGTGTATCTATTGTCATTAACTTTTATTTTTATGGTTGTTGTTGCTCCTTCTCTCCTTCCCTCATCCAACTCTAATCTTGTGCTGCCCAATTTGCTCCAGGAGGTTGTTTAATAACAAAATAAATATAAAAAAGAAGATCATCAGAGCTCTGATTATTTGGTCTGAACCATCGTCTATCGTCTTATCGTCTTTGTCATGGTCGTTACATATATGCCCTTATTTATTTACTTGTTTTCAAATAAAGTAGTTTTTTGTAGTGATTCTCTACTTCAACTCCTCAGCTCTCTCTGATTCCAGAGAGGATGATGATGAGATGGAAGACAGGTGATGTGATGAGATGTCTCCTCGAGGAAGTCATAATAATGGCAGGCTCAAGTAATAAGAAGCGGACGTGAGCGTGTGTGTGTGTGAGTCAACCTCTTTTGGCAATCTTCATTCCAGTTGAAAGAAGAGTGGTGGTGGAGCGAGGATAAAAGTGGAAGCATTCCGTATCTCCAACATTATTACTCTCAATTGATCAGATTATTACTTCTTAATAAATATAAAAAGCATTTTGAATTTGTTTTCTGGGGTCGGTTAACAAATTAAGTGGCGCAGAGCAAAAAAAAAATCCGAGAGTCAAATTAAACAAAAAAAATTGTCCATTGCCTGACGATTCTTTATAACAAGTTACCAAGATTTCCCTTTCACTCTTTCGTAACGTAATGTATGTAGGGATCCGCACTGTGTGTGTGGAATTAAATCTTCTCCACGACATTTGTGAGAAAAAGGAATGTAAACGAAAATGTGGCTTAATAGGTGGACGGATGATTGCATTGCATGCACTCGTAATAATAATAAAAAAAATAAGTCAGGTAGCTGAAAAATGTGAACCAGGAGTGGAACAGTAGTAGCTTCTGTATTTTTTCTCATCTGGCTAGTTGCGTTTTAAATACGGAGTTTGTATTTTACCTTGTCTGCTTCTCAAATTGCTCCATTTCTTTGATACCTTGGCAGACCAGATACATAGGTTATGTTTTTTTAGGTATCTGGCGAAGACAAGCAATCAAGGAATCACACCTTTTCAGCTCATTTTTTTACGAATGCAATATATATTTAAATGAGGGAAAAGGGCTTGAAATCAACCTGTACACCCTTTTCATTCCTATCTTACCACTTTCTCGTTCATTTTATTAGGAACTTGAAATGTGGTAGCATGCGTGTAAAATATTTATTGCATTAATGCTTCTACATTTTGTTGAAGCATGTGTGTGGGAACTTGTCATATAAATACTCACTACTCACCTTTTCAATGATCAAAAAGGATCATGCAGATGTGGTCAGAATTTGTAACTTCAATTATTCATCAGCAGCGAGCTATAATAGAAAGAAAGTTAATTTGGTTACACCAACACAACTTCTTGTTTTTTTTATCGTGCAATCAGCAATAAACTAATATATAAATGTATATTTGCTTCATCTGTGCTTCCCTTCATATTTTATAGTTTTTATTGTTAGGCGAATTGAATTGGATGACCATATTGGACACAAGAAAACCCATTAATTGCACTACCAACGTTGTGTTTATACATATTCAATTTTATTTTGTGCCCTTTGTTTAGCTCATTTACATGGTTTCACTCATCTGTGATAAATAATGCCACTAGGTAGTAGATACGTATTCGTTAAAAAATTCAAGCGTGAGGGTGCTGCGATGTAGAATTGAAATTATTATTTATTTATTTTACAGGGAATGTAAGAAAAAAAGGAAGGTGTGTGTGTGTGCTCTCCAATGCTTTCCATTGGCACTTTTTTATTACTTTGTTCTTTTTAGTATAACCTCAATTAGGCAGGAGCGTGTGGCCTGCATGCCACTTGCCAAGACACTTGAGAACGTTAATATCTTTTTAAAAAATATATATGTGCTCAAATAATAATACAAATTAGAAGTTTACAAATTAAATTTAATATTGATAGCATTGTTGCTGTGTGGTACGCACACCTTTAATGTGGCGACACGCAGGCAGAAATAAATGTGCCATGATATTTTGCCTAGTTTTATTTCCATTTGATAGTTTTCTGTTCTCCTTTTTAGGTGTGCAAAAGATAAATAAAAGTTTTTGGGAGTCAAGTCGTCTTGTGCGCATATTTTTTCAATTTGCCTGATGATGCTTGATAAACTTCACTCTGGTGTATCCACATAAGTTGGGATATTATAGTGATAATTATGATGATGATGATGATGATCAGGCTTTTGCTCTCCAAATTAATTTTGATGATGCGATATGTATTCAAGCTTGTTAGCGTGTCTTTGGGATTATCATTGAAGTCATTCTGGTTAATTGGAAGCCTGTGTAAATTTTTATGTGAAGCTGTGTACAAGCATATACATATATTTTTTGCTCTTCTTAACAGAGAAAAAAACAGTTTTGTTTTGTGATGATGATGATTGCAGATGAGAATTTATATAAAAGGGTAAATAATGATTATCCGATTGGGTAAAAAAGGAGTGGCATTTTTTCATTATTATTAAATTTATTTGATACAAATATATTGGTTTAGGCCTTAATAAGGATCCAACGGTTGAGCCACTTCACCCAAGACTCCTGCCGTTTCTATGCTCTGCTCAGAGTTTTACAACATATTTTTTGTACCTTGTCGATGAGCAGGTGAAACGAAAGGAAAAAAATCTTGCATCCCAATTGATGGTGACATTGATGAGAAATTATTAGGTGAATCAAGAGAATCGAGTTTGTTAAAACTAATTGACGTGACCATCCACTCAGAAAGAACTCACATGATGGAGCTACTCCGCTCTGTGATGAATATGAAATGAGATTCTTATTTTTATTATTTGGGCACCTCTTACTTACAACACCAAAGTGCACAACTGCAACCGGCCGCTTGAACTCTTTTTTTTCTCATTTTAATTTCTGGCTCGGCTATGTTGTCGAAGATTATTGTTTAAAATGGATGGTGGTGAGGTGGTGGAGCGAAGCTCCCAGAATTCTCCTTTCTTGATGGTGACTGTGATAGCGCTCCTAAGCATAATTATTATGACAAGAGTGTGTGCACACGAAGCAAGCTTTGAAGAGAAAATGAAAAATGGTGCTACCTGCTCTTCTCTCCGTTTCTGCGTAATCAAATGTGTACACATATTTTTGTGTCTGGGCAAAATTGAGTAAGGGCTAAAACAGCTTCAACAAAATGAAGATAAGGAAGCAGTAAAGGAAGGCTCCCTAAAAAATGTTTTACTCACTAATATTTACTCTATTTCTTTCTTTCTGTGTTTTTTCTTGTGTACAGGTAAAAATCTGGTTTCAAAACCGGAGGGCCAAAGCCAAAAGACTTCAAGAGGCTGAAATCGAAAAGCTTCGTCTAGCTGCAGCGCGACCGCTCTTACCACCGTCACTTGGAGGTCTACTCCCCCCTGTGGGCCCTTTCCCGGGCCATCCCAGCGCATTACTCGCGAGAGCACCCCACCTCAACGCCGCATTTAGCTTGAATTCTCTACTCAATCCCAAAATGTAAAAAAAAACAAGTTAAATTAAAATTTTTATTATTAATTTATTTATATTAATAATCATAGAGTATAATAAGCTGTTTTACTATCGTCTTTTGATGGAAGAGCTTTCTGCCCTTCGTCCTAATAATCAGTTTACCACATATATTTGCATATTATCATTTAGTTAAGTACTATTTTCATTCTTTTTTTGTTGATGTTGTTGTTGGCTCGATTTTGTTGCTAAAGATAGGCTTACCAAGCAAGGTACACATAAAGCCTGCTATCATATTTACCATTAACTGTTAGGCATGTTGTAACGTTCCTTTAAAAAACGGAAGTCTTTTTCTTTGACATGATAAGACATGTTGTTGACAATGGTTTTTTTTAGTTTTAATTTGTTTCTGCCATTTATACCTATCGTCTTTAAAAATGCATTTAAAATAGGAGGAGGTTACGCAAATATTTTTTTTGCAAATTATTACACTATCTAGCATCTCTTGGTGTGGATCATCACATTTTTTTAAAAATAAAGCTCGTAGCGAGGCACACACAAAAAAATGCAAAAACACATCAGCAACTCATTATTATCTCTAGTTGTGTCCACATCATAATTTAATTAATCTGCCAGTGTAACACGAGTAATGTGTATTTATGCAGTATGTCTGTTATGATTAGTTTAATAATATTTTTTTCGTCAAACGTGGTAATTATTACACACAAAAGCGTTTTCTTTTACATGCTGAAAAGCTGTTCAAATTTTTTAAAAACAATAATTTGTAGAGTACCTACGCGTACATGTCTGCTGAACTTCGCATCATTTGTTTTTGGGAAGTTAGAAAAAAAAAGGAAGTGATAATCTTCTGAAAAAAAAGTGCAGAAGAAAATTACTTCGAGTAAGGTAGCATAATATCTTTATCGGAAAGCAAAAATCAGAACATGACCATTGCATTACGTAATCCATAACATTTTTTTTTCGGGAAATACTCCTAATTTTCGTGTAGTCGAGAATAAGTTTGCAAACAAGCTTGCGAGTCTTTGCTTCCTCAAAATAAATGCGCTTTTTTTAAACTTCAGAATGCAACGGACCATGGCCAACAGGCAGCCAGTGCATACTAACATGTATACATAATACTATGTTTTGGATTTTTGGAAAAATATGCATCAGGGAATAAGGGAAATGCAAGATCTCCTTTTGTTATTATCAGCCTGTTTCTTTTCTTATCTTTATTGACTGTGCCGCAAGTCGGAGTATTGGAAAGGATCTGATTTTGAAACATGAAACGTTCATCTTCACGCAATAAAATGGTTTCACAACATTGTACTCAGAGGAATCACCAAGTTCGATCTCAAAGCTCTTTCTATTTTTTTGAAAAAAAGAAGAAATTGTGTTCTGACTACTTTCACGTTTTTTAAAGCTGATTTTGTTCCTCAATTATACTGTTGAAGATAAGAATAAGTTCGGAAGATCTTTCAGGAGCAAAATGGCACAGTTAGTTTATTGTCTCAGATAAATATTCCGTAAAGCGGATTACATTCCACCTAGCTTCTTCCTCCCTATTTTTTGCCAAACAAACTGTGGAAGGGGTAATTAGACTAAAATCATATTATACCATCTCAGGAGTAGTAAGTACGTTATGGCTGTGCGACAAGTGGACAAAAAAATGAAATAAAGTTCAAATAGTTCTTTTTGACATAAACAAGCTCACAAATTTTCAAAGGACAACAACAGTTTGAAACGCTCCCTCCGTTTTTTTGTAAATCTTGGGGTACATAGCTGTGTGGCTCTGAAATAACCTTGACTGACAGCTAAGCTCTCTATCAAACCTAGAAAAGGTAAACTGAGTGAACTTCTCGCCAAAAAAACGTATAGTTGAACGTACCAACTTCAGTGAAGAGGGAAAAGGCGACTGGATTGAGGATTAGCGTTTGTCGTACATCAAAGAGAACAGATTATAATTACATGGTATGTGTAAACTACGACCATTCACCATGACATGACGACAACCGCCTTGAAACATGAATATATCATGAATGATGATGATCATGGTAATGTACGTACTTAAAATATTATATAATACATAATGAGCTACCTTCCCTACCATCATCCACTTCACCAATAAACTTTTTTTTGTATCCTGAAAAAAAAAGTGGTAAATAATTTTAAAGACACCACCAACAGCTAAGATAGTCAAACATGGTTAGATATTATTTTTCGTTCTCTTCTGCAAAAAAAAGAATGTTATGCTTGCTTCATGTGTTCAGATGAGGCAGCCGTACATACATAATATATCACATGCATATTGTCATTAATATTGTGATTACAACGTGGCACAATAATTTTCATAAACTATCATCATTAGTAATTGTTAAAATGTTACAAGCAGAGTAATATCGTGAACAACAACAATATTACCCTCTCGACGGCATTAAAAAAAACGAGGCAGAGACAGAAACAGGCAGGGCAAGATGACAACTCTACATACCTTTCTGCCCTTGTCTTCTCGAGATGGAGACGCGAAGATTGTGGATGTGTGCTTAATGGGCAATTTTACTACTGCGAACTTTTTTCATTCCTTTGTAACCTCTCGTTTGGAGGTTGTCCTGACCACAATTTTCTTTATCGTTTTTGTATGAAGTAAAGAAAAAAGAGTTAGCTTTTTGTTTTGTTCTGGTGGGCAAATTTATTTTTAAGATGAAGTTCCTGGCACAAGAAAAACTAATTTATTTAGGATGACTACGTTTATGGGATTTTTATGCTGATCAAGATGTAGTGACGGTGAAGAATTTCGCATCAAGAGAATGGAAATATCTACATAATTATTATTGCTATATTAGACGAAAAAAAGCATAAATCATGGTTTTGTGAAAATTCTCCTTGCCTCTCCTTTTTCTAAATCAATCATACTAAAATAAAGACATGCTGCGCCATATTTTGTCAGTCATCACGTCACCCGTTGCTTGCCTTTTATTTTTTGTGGGTTTTTTTTTCTAACATGTCATAAAAAAGTACTCTAATCAAATCAAAACCTGAAAAAACCATGGTTCAGTTTATGTTTTTGGGTGATTTATTTTTTGGGAAGCAAAGATACTCAGGATAAAATTGGAAAAATTCCTCTGTAATTATTATGACTTATAAAAATACGATTGGAACAGTGTATTTCACATTTTTTGACATTCTTATTTCCAGTATTGGTGGTCATTGTTACCAAGTGTTGCATCCTCAACTTCACTTCAACCAACAAAAATCAGATTGATGACCTCAAATTATTTATTATTAACGACTCATCCTATATACATAAAAAATATACTAGAATGTGACGATAAACAGTGCATGCTAGCTTATCCAAAATTGCATTTTTTAAATATTATATTTAAGAAGACCTGCATGGATACACTTTTATTCCTTACAACAATACAAAAATGATGTGTGGAATATGCAAGACAAGGAACAAGTCAAAAAAAAAGCTATGAAAAAAATATACCGTTGCTGTTAACCTGTAATCATCATTATATAAATACCTTCGTAACATATATTATTGTACACACAAGCGATCCATATATAATCTGTATATTATTAGAAAAAAAAATCGTATTACTATGAACATTATTTAAAAAAGTATTTATATACATTACACATCCACATTGTACATGGTTATCTTTACCGAGTCCTGTCCTGTGTACTTCTTTTTTTTAAAGAGCTACAAAAGAAAGCAAAAAGGAAAAAGAACGAAGTCTCCTTAATTTTTATGAATGGTCATCATTCACCACAACAGTTTAATAATATATTACTGTACTTAATAACATTAGCTATGAAGAAGGTAAAAATGGTTCGAGCAAAAAAAATGCAAATTTATAATCTAATCTATACTATGAATAATAATAATAACAATACATATATAATTTAATAATAAATGAAAATCTCGAGTATATAGAAACGATCACGACGATGATATATTTAAAAAAAAGGGATAATAATAAGGAACAAAAAATTGTTATGAATATATATTAGTCGATAAATATGGTTACATTGTAAAATCCCGTAATAATATATTTACCGTGTGTAATATTTATTAATCGCTCTTTGTGTTTTTTTTTGTAAACGTGCAAATGAGCAGAAAAAAAAAATCATGCAAAATAAGTCAGCAGTGAAAGGATGAAAAAGATTCGAGCCGTCGCAACATTATTACGACTTTAAGAACGGAATGGTAAAGAAAAACGTATATCCTGTCATATTTTGTGGTGATGACGAGAGCATGCTTAAAATTTGATAAGATAATATGGTTTTGTGTAGCGTTCGAGACTGTTTGCAATTTTAATTTTGTGCAAGCGGTACACCAAGTGAAATAGAAAGAAAGATACAACGCTAAAAGCAGATACGGCAACGTTATGAAGATCATAATAAGCAATATAAACTATATTATTCAATAATTACTATTAAACGTTGATAAGGAGGAATAATGATGAATAATGCTAATGATAAAATGAAGTTTTTTTTGTGAAGTAAAGAGAGAGAAAAAAAAGAAAAAACCTTATATAAAAATATAATAATAAAAAATACAAACTGCGTGTTTTAAAAATCAAATCAAAGTGTGTTTGTGTCTATGTGCGTAATTTATTTTTTTCTCTTCATAATTTCTCCCTTCAGAAATATAATTGAATTCATACAAACCATAATTGGCATAAATTCGTTTAATTATAATGATTCAGTGCTCGAGTCCGATTAAGGGTTTACCCCAATTGATTACTCACCAAGGAAAACACACACACATGGGAATCATCATGTGCATCACATGAAGGCATACATAGAGGAAACAATCCATGTACATAATTCTGTCAATAAATCATCAAAACTTTGTGTTATTCACTGGGTTGGTCGAAAATGAGACAATCGTTTACAGAGCTCCCTATCATTTTCCACGAGAAAGCAAAGCGTACTGCATGTCATAGAGTTTTGAAATTAATATTACATGACAATACTTCAACGCGAGTTAAGCAGATAATTAGATATTTAATGAGGAACACACTCATAACCAATATAGCTTTTTTTGCAGGATCACCCCGTAAATGTGTAATTACATCAATTACACCCAAAACTTCATTATTCATTGTGCATACCTCCTTTAATTCGCCTTTCCTTTAAAGAGGTATTCGTGCCAAATACTTTGTGTTTTCAGGTAAGCCAGCATTCCCAAAAGGCATACCTGGAATTACTCAACATTTAATGCGCTTTTATCTGATTTTGATTGCTCCGTTTTCCGTTTTTCCCTGAAAAGTGGACACATCTTCACGTCATTTAAACACCTTTCAATTTCCAATCGGGTGAGTCTGATAAAGACCATTGGTTTTGCTGGAATAGTAAACAAGATTATCGTAATCAGGCTGAAACTTAAAATGCAATATCCGGTCGTATAATTTACAATGTAAATTACAACAAGCTACCAGTTCCCATAATTTTTTAATTGTGTTCATTACTTCAGTTTATGATTTTCTCTTATCCGAGCACCCCTATTTTATAGCGGCTACTTAGGGAAAATTGATTCAAAGCATTAAAAAGCGTCTATTTCCGTTCATAATTTCGAAAATGATATTTACCTATCACAGTTTTACAGTTTGAGCGCAGGTCAGTTACATTATTTTCCTTTCCACTGAATTGTAATAAAAAGGAGCACTTTCCACTCTTAAGTGAATGAAACAAAACATTTAGTCTTGGAGCACATCACATCAGACATTTTGGTTCACCCAGTTTTTTATGGAGACCTCTATATCAAGAGCCGATGATGTGAAACATACGCTCGTTGTTGTACAGCTTACGCACCTAGTTAACATTATCGGGGTTACATAAGGTGACAAACAACAGAACTGTGATAATCATCATCGTCAGTACATGGAATGGAGGGCACTGTCAATTTGAAGAAAATCAAAATAATTGTTACTCCTTATCACCTCGGCTAATCTATTCCTATGTGAGTGGATGCACTCTCATGTCAAGTTTGCATTCTAAAAAATTCTATGTACGCACATATATATGTAGTTTAACAAGGAGAGATAACTGTGTGCGAGTTTAATTAAGAAAAAAAAAACCCTTTTCGATATTAAAAGAAGTAGGCTTTGACGGAACAAGTTTGAGGTGGAAAGCAATGGTAATAAAGTCAAACGTAACGTCTTAAAAAACTCTACCATCATCATACATGTAACAAAGCACAAACTGTCACAATATATTTTTTCTCAAGAGTTGGATTTTTATTATGCAAGAAGTATGGTAAGTATAATAACATCATGCTTGGGTAAATATTAAGAGTAATTGTGGTCCCAAATACCCGGAAAATAAAAAGGAAGCTGAACACTCTCTCCGGCGAGAGTACGCAGTCATTAGTCTCAATCTGAAATAGTATGTACGTATGTACATATATGTATGTAGTGTGTGTATAATCCCCATATATGTTTCTAGTATGAACCATTTATCGCCCAAGACAAACCAATCTTGAAAGCTGGCCATTGCGTGATTGCCCCTTCCAATTAAATTTTTTCGGGACTCATTTTTAAACTCAGTAAATGCATTTGCTCAATAATAGAACACACAATGGAACAATTGCAAAGTACAATTTAATACTTGTTACACGGGAAGCTCGGGAAAATGAAAACATTACCTCAACTTGTCTATTTACCCTTTACTTAAGTGTTTACTTATTACCTTGACGATAAAAAATATGTACATAGGTATCCTTTTGATGAAAACGGGATTTTCTCTCGGAAAGGTGTGCGCCCGGTGAAATTAAAATAATTGGCGGCTTTGCTCATGCAAAGCATGCTGTACCATTATTAGGCTCTTTTTAGCACGTTTGTGCTGGAGTAATTTGAGCCGCTCCGGTTCATTTAATTTTCACTTACTCAACACCTCCATCAAAATTGCTGGGTGCAAGTACTCCACACAAAAACTGTAGGACTGGCCACTATTTTTCTCTTCGCCCATTATTTTACTTGCTTGTCCGTTCTCGTTACGCTTATCTATAAATTACAACTTCATGAGTGGATTACGTACGAAACACGATTGTCTTTAAGTGGACCTTATTTTTGTACACAATTCATCCCACATTTAGTGCCATTTTGCCTGGTGGAAAGTAAATTGTCTAGTTTGTATTTTCGGTAATGGTTAGTTAACCCGAGTTAGTGAGTGAGTTATATATTTTTTTCTCTCGTTACATTGCAAACACAAATAGTATGATTTTGCAAAGTGAAGCAGAGGCGGACAGAGATTTTAAAGAATTCATGATCCTAACAATAAATAACAAAATAATAGCAATTTCACCGATTACCAAAATCATTTTCAAGTAGAACGTCAATTTTCGTTGAAACTCACGGAAAATGAATGATACATCAACGAGTCATCAAACTTTGAACTTTCAGGAACTGAACAAAAAAATTCCACCCGGGTTTCATCCATTTCAAAACACTTTTTACATGCAATCCAGTCAGTAATTACTTTGAAGGGAATTTCACACTGAAAAGTTCAATTAAGAAATTGACTGCTGCTGACATTAAAACTATTTTACTCGTGTGTTCCATATTTCAATTTTGCAGGTATGCTATATCACCACATATGTGTTTCTTTCTGCGATATTATCCTTCAGATAATTTTTTTTTTCATTTCTAGTAATTGCAAGTGAACATGCCATAACTGTAATTTCTTGCAACTACTTTGAATGTATGAATGTGTATAGTTGTTGTGACGGGTTGCCTTGTATATTTTTTTCAAATTTTCAATGGGATTTTTGCGCCTCAATCACAATTGTCATCGAGATAATTGTCATTTTATTTCATAACCGTAATTTTGTTTTTTTTTTTGCATGGCCATTGTATCCATTGAAAGAGAGGCGGCACACGGTACTACTATGATAAGTATCGATAAAGCTGGTTAGTGAACCTATATAACTAATTTGCTTAAGGAAAGGAGAAGGCAGGTGAGAAATATCGTTCCGGTTTTTTATTATGGTTGGTGTCATCCTACATTATAATACCATCTCTCGTGGCCATGCAGCCGAAAAAAGAATAATTTGCATATTTTTCTTATTCCTATGTCCATACAAGATTGTAGAATGTGTTCAGAGGCGAAATATTGAAGAAGGAAAAGAACGTGTATGTAGCTTCATAGAAGGGAAAGGTGAGAAGGATGCATAATCCGCACTATTATATTATACCGCATAAACTGTTATTACTTTGGATTTGCATGTGCAGAGAAGGAGCAACAGCACAGTAGTATGTAGCATTCCTTGCCAAAATAACAACTATCAACAAATTCTTCAGGTAGTTGTCGATTGATATGGGCGAAAAAAGAAGAGATGACTCAATCGATAAGGAAAACTCACTTTGCCTTCATCATCCATATCCATGAACTCATTCAACTCAGCCGTTAATAATAACAACAACACTATACTTTAAAAAATTGTTTCTTTTCTTCTTTCATTCGTTTCCTTTCTTGCTTTTATGTTTTGACGGTAGCCCAACTCAAATTTCATCGCGCATGCATATATATTTATACATGACTGGATACCCTATTCAATTCGGAGGAGAACAAATGGCTGAAAGTGAACAATACAAATTATCTATTTTTGCGCCAATTTCTCATCTCCGTCTTTTTATTTGTAAATATACAAAATAAAAACTAGCAATAAAGTTGTTTGTGTCTGTGTTTTTTTTTCTGCAAAAAAGTCTCTTGACTTAAGCGAAAGTTATTTTGCAAGTAGCAAATCTCTTTTTTTAATATGAAATCATGAAGCTCAGAAGAGAGTTGGTAATTGTGTCCTGTGTGCCCTCGGCAGCCATTCTGTCCCGTCATCAGCATAAAAAATAGTTAAGCAACTTGGTCGAGGTTTGAGCTGTGGACAGCTGAAAACCCTTTTCTCTAAGAAAGAAGATCCACGGAAAACGACTCACGGGTTTTTTTTCTTTCTTGATGATAAGACAGGTAGCAATCGAGCGGAGCTGGTCGTCATATTAATGTAAAAATTTATTGCTCGCCAGACGATCAGTTTGCGTATTCACAAAGGATGTTCAGACAAAAGTATTAAATTTCATTTCGTAAGCCGTTTAAAAATTTGTGGTAATAAAAAGTGACTCTTTTTTGTGTGCGCAAGAAAACTCTGGTGGCTGCTGCTGTTTTCTGTCGCTCTTATATAAACTACATACGCTGATGTTGCGGTGCAGACGTTGGGTATCATCCACGTCCATCACTTCGGACAGAAATAAAGTCATGATTAGTACTTGCCTTCAAGATACAATTCTTTATTAGCAAAAGTGACCGGTGAAAAAGGGAATATATATTTTTTTATTCAAACTATAATTGTTGCTTGTTTGATGGCGGAGTGGACCGTATATTATTACACGATTGTCATGTTCTTGTTTCACTCAAATAATATATATAAAAAAATTCGTATAAAATTACCTGGAGACGTAACAGCAGAAGTTCTTGTTGAGTAATATCCTTTTTTTATTCTAGACACAATTATTTTTTTCGCAAAGCAAGAGCGTTTATGTTTTTTTGCAATGGTGGTAACAAGTCATAAAAATAAGACACTTTTCAATAAAAACTACGTCAACCTGAGCATCCCCAAATGCTTCTTCAGTGTTATTCACCGGGACAAGTTGAAAACGTGTAGGAGCACTTTTTTTTCTTTCATCCGAATGACAAGGAATATATAAATGGATGCAATTGCTGTCTTAAAATAATATGGAGCAATCGCTATACAAGTTGTCATAGGGTAAGTGCAAGATAAAAAAGTGCACTATTTTTTTTATCTTGTTCCCTACTTTCTCCTATTTCTGCACTCAGAGATCCATTTCAAACATAAGTTACATACTCTGAAATGCAGCAAGCAGCATCTGTCAATCTAATCAGTTTATGAGCACGTCTGTAGGTACATGCCTAATGGTAGAAAATAATGCTTGAAGCTCATGTCAAAACAATTTCTCGAGTGAGCCAAATTATTATTGTGATCTCGTTGCAGAGTAATAGTAATAAGGCGGTGCATTTAGTATACGAGCAATGTTCTGATACACATTATAAAAATATTCTTATCAAAGCTCCCTCATTTTAGTAATGGATGATGATTTATACATGATTATGAAATGGTGATGTAATCGTTTTGAAACACCGTTAGTATGATTTCTTTTACTACTTTTTTTAAATTTCAAACATGAAATAAATACTCGTGAATTCTCAAAGTACGATTTTTTTTTGTTTTTAAGACAATTTTCTTAATATCGTTCCTGACAAGGCTATTTTCTTCTCTTCTCAAAAACACAATCTAGTTTTATTTTTTCTTTAATTTCAGGGTCAACCTGCTCGTGGCGGACAGCGGTTTAAAAAAGGTAGATTTTCCTTTCAAGAGAGAAATGGAAAATGAATTAGATTTCATTTTATTTATGTGGATAACCCAGGGATTTTTTGTTCTCCTCGAAGCGGTTTCATTTTCTTCCAGTAGCTATGCTGCTGTGAATGAAGTTTTTAAGAAAGCAATAAATATGCATATTATTACGTTTGCATAAATTAAAAACCATTTTCTTCGGAACACATTGGATTTTCACTTTTTTTGACGGGTTTCGCCTATCGGCGAGTAATGACTCCTTGAAATGAAGTTGCAGGCACCAAACCCAAATCATAATACTTACATGTGTCCCAAAAAATTTGTCCGTCCAAATTATGATATTCCACTATATTGTTGCTCTTATTTCGTCTTACTTCTTTGTGTTTTAGAAAGTGCTGATCTTCCCGGAGTGGTGATTATACGACTATGTTAATTTATTGGTAGTGCATTTACCACTACAACAAAATGGACGAGAGATATGTTGTGTCAATTTGTAGGGAAAAAAACGTGGCCTGCTACTGTTACGCTGCTCCCATTAGTGCGTATGTGATTACATGAAATTTGTATGCAAAGCTTTTCAGCCAGAATAAATGGATCCGTTAAGTATTAAGATAAAAAAAACGTAATAGCAGTAGCATTAGTAGCTCGGTTTAAATAACTTTTTCTGGATTGAAAATAAATATTATTGCTTTATCAACTTTATTTTTTCTGTATAATATTACTCCATTTCAAAAGCTTTTTATACATTTTAAGATTGTGTGCATGTATACATATATATTTAAAACAACTACAAAAATACGTAATGACTCTTTCCCAACTTGTAATTTCATATTATGTCTTCTTTTCTTACCTTGATTGTAATAATTGTTCCTTTTCTCTTGCTCTCACTTCTGATATCTCATGAAAATGAGTGGTCGAGAGACCATTAGGATGAGATTTAATTTGTTTAAAATTTCCTGCTCTCTTGTACTCATTTTTTGGCAATAAATAAAGGATACGATATGTGAGTTGTTGTTACAGATCATAAAACAGACGTCTCACTTTGTACAGAAAAGCGAGAAACAAACAGAGCAACTCTCCCATATAAGATATGAGAAAAACATTATCAGCACTAGAGCTAAACTGACACACACACACAGTCTCATTCCATTTTATTTTTACGTAATACAAGTGAGTCCTTTTTTTCTTCTTTGCCAAAGTTGAGTAAAAGTGAAATTGAATAGATACATAGAAACGAGTAGCTCCACTTGGCTCCAGCTTCAAAGAGAATCTTTGGTTTAAGCTGCTACTTGACTACGCATCATAATAATAAAAAATAAGAGAGTATATATTGGAGCATCCACAGAAAAAGTCGACTTACCTTACGACTTGTGTGTTTGTGAATAAAGGGAAAAATAGGGAGACAAGTATGATTTTAATATTATCAGAAAACCAGTTTGTTGAAAGGACATTCTTCTGTTGGATTTATTGCTTTTCGATTAACTGAACCAAATGTCTTGCGAAGATGCTACCTGAATTTGGAAGTTGTTATCTGGTCCGTCTGTCAGCTAAGTTTTACGTCACAGTGGCCAAACGGGGGACCAGGTAAAATATGCATAATATGGAATATAAAAAGCATGAGCAAGATTGCAGCCCGGTAGTGAAAATGGTGTAGAAATGCACCAGGCTATAGTGTCAGATAAAAAAGACAGAGCTTCACTTAATATTTACCACCAACATTTATTATGGAGAAAAGCACATTGAAGGAAATAACACACTACAAGAAAAAAAAATCTTGTTAGCAGAATGAATCGTTCAACAATTTTTTTTTACAAAACGTCAGCTATGATGAATGATGGAATTATAATTGTTTGCTCAATTATTGATCAGTGGCAGGCTGACTATTTTGTTGTTTTAGTAATATTATTTTGTAAAAAAAATTAAAGTTACAATTTTTTGTAGTCAAATTAATTCTTTTTTTTTGCAAGTTGTTCACCATCATCATTAAATATTCATTGGATTGCAGATGTCATGTCTTGAAAAAAAATATATATTTTGTAAAAGCAATAATTATTGCTAAGCGGGGTACCCTTACATGTCTACTTTCTGGGTGGCTTGGTTTCATCATTCACGTCATTTCTTTTATAATAAAAAACAAAATTTTAAGCTGCACGACTGTTCCTTTTTACTGCTACAATGTTCACCAAACTCCACTAATAGAATTATTGGAGACGTTCCAGTTGCATTAGCGCATTAGGTTTTAAAAAAAATAATAAAATAGTGTCCGGCTCTGAAACTGGGTTTAACACATTTGGAAAACAGCTTTTTTGGGTAGCCACTTGAAGGGACTGCTCGTAAAACACTATCGGCTTCCTTTTTTCCTCCTTGTGCCATTAGTCACAGTGAAAAAAATAGTCTACGTGTGATGCTCAGGACAGGATTGTTTCATCATCGGGAGAGATCATGATCACTCCCTTTTGCATTTCGGAAAAAAAGTTGGAAATGTGCCATAAAAACGTGTCAGCGGACTCTCGCACACAACATGGAAGATGTGACTGGAGAGAGTTTTTCCTTTTGTTCAATGATAATAATAATAAAAAAAATGAGCACAAAGCGCACATCCACTTCTTCGACGGAGGAGAAATGATTGAGCAGAAAAGAAGAGTAATAACACTCAATGAAACTGGTTTATTGCTCTCTCACGTTCTGTAATAAATTCAATAATGTATGCAATCCCTTAAAAAAATTATATATATTATTGTATGAATAGTCATCAGGGTATTTATTAATAAACTATTTTTAATGTATTCATTCTTCCTAAGTGGTGCAATAATTTTCTCTGAAAGAAACTTGCTCCCGTGTTAATTACATCCGGCTTATAACAATCTAATATGCAGTTTGGCTAGTGTACTAATAATATCCTCTTCTGTGTTTACTTTTGTTTGAGGTAAGTGCACCTTTAGTTCTTCCACTTTTTACCGACATTTTTTCCCCCGACTACATGGTTTTCTTCTAATTTTTGCGAGTATATTTGTAAATATTATGTTGTGGAGTTCGACAGTTGTGCCAAGAATAAGTTAAGCATGTCCATTAATAAAAGAGCATGGTGAAGGAAGGCCGAGGGATATTTTGTGGATGAAGTTTTTATTACAAATTAAGTGACTTCCATTGTGAGAAAGAATACCTCTCGCAGTTGGAATTTCTAGTTATCGCAGAGCATTTTAAGCACAGGTGTTCCAGTTTAAATGGGGAATGCTGAAGAGAAATTCCATTCATGAAACATAATCAGGCTCATTAACAGCACGTCCCTGGATTCCATCACTTCATTCCACGAACATCAACATTTTTCTCATTCCCTACGTTCCTGACTTATAACGTCGTCCACTGTGTGGTCATCTTGATAACCAGGGTTGACCGGGAGGTTCCTTTGTATGTGAAAATAAGGCTGGTCAATTGAAGGAAGAACATATTTTAAGCATGGTTTTTTATTCTACCAGAAAATGGGAGAACTTTTAAAAATAAAACTGAAAACTCTGCTGATTTCCGGTACCAACATCTCATGTATGGCGTAATTAAGAAAATTAAGAAAACTTATTTCACCGAAATACTTCAAAAACACAATTGAATTCAATTTTAAAATTAACAAGCTGGCATTTTTTCATACTAGAAACAAAAAAATCAAGACAGTGCAACATTTTGTTGTTATCTTGTTAACAATATATTTTTTTTGTTTTGGTAGTTCTGAAATATTTCACAAATCCGAAGGAAAATATATATAGCACGATGGCATACTGCCACCACTTTTGTAGTAGTCCCAACCCTCCGGGCCACATTATTAACCAACCTTCAAAAACGATAAAATGGAGGAGTTTGAGCTTGTGCAATCTAAAACATTGCTTATTTTTTATCCTTATTCCCCCTGTTAACTAATTCCTTTAGACAGTCTCCACCTTCAACGAGCGATAAATTGTAATTAGTTGTCTTTCAATTAAGGGCTTTTATCTAGCTTTTGGGTGTTTCACTAGATGATTTATGATCTCACGATGCTCCTCCACACACACACACAAGCCTTTCTTATATTATGCAAAACATGTTCAGAAAAAAATGAGGAAGCTCATGCTTTGTTACGGCTTCTGTTCAGTAATCACTTGTGCACAAGACTTGTACATAAGTTTATGGTAACTCGAGTAGTCTCAAGAAAGAAAAAAAGGAAGACAACTAGATCAAGCCTTTGGCTAAATAACGATGCATGCATAACCATCATCATCATCATCACGCGCTTGCACACACGGCATCATAATATTTTATAATGCATAATGATCCCTTATTAGTGAACCCACCACTAGTCATTCAACTAGATCATCTTTTGCATACACAATAACCACTACACACTTTTTTGCGGTGGTTGTGATCATGATGAATAAATATGATGATGAGATCGTGGCACTTCTCCACTTTCATTTATATTCTTTTCGTAAACCGTCCCAACTTCTTAGAAGAAGAACTAACTACTAAGCTTATTAGCTTTCTTGCTCAAACATTTGAGTGGCTTCTGACCTGTTTCACTTTCTGAAAGCAAAGTAGAAGTTTTTTAAACGCGTAACACACTGTAACATGGACACATTTTGAACTCAAACACGAGAAATAAATTAGCATTTCGTTTAGAAATTAATTGGTTAAAAGCCCCAGAGAATATATTGACAATCCGACCTTCTTGCACTTATTAATATGAAAGGCTCCATATAATTAACCTCTGCAAAGGGGATCTAATTCTCTCATTGATTTATCTGGTTTTTTCATTGTTACCATAATTGTGTGAGGAGGCACACTTTAAAATTAGAGGAATGCACTGGATACAGCAGAGCACTATCACGATAGTCCACTCCTGCTGATATCTAGTAGTAGTTAGTGCAAAACAAGCGTAGTGGAGTTTGCTTTTACATTTCGATGGACGGACATCACTGTGAGACTAAAGCGTGTGTGCGTCTTATCGTGTGAAAGTAAACAGAAAAGTGGAGACTCGTTTGTCACCTTAAAGATTCTTCATGATTTGCATTGCATGGCAGAGTGCGAGAGACGCAGACCTCCTCACACTTATTAGCCGAACACGTCGTATAAAGTAATGAGAAGCAAATGATGATGGTCATAATAGAAAAAATGGTAATAATCATTTCTTGTTCGTTTTATTAGCCAAGTTGGTAGGTTTGTATATGTCCTCATGAATAAAAATGGTGTGCATATATTTTAGTTGTCTTAAACCTTATCTAGTCTCCATTGCAAATCAAATTGTTTAAATTTTCTATCCTTTTTTCACAATTACACTTACTTAAAATGTTGGATTGTCAAAAGTAGTCATGATTAATTCTAACCACACTCGGACTATTATGGTATAAAGATATTTAGCAAATAAATTTCATCGATTCAGTTATATCATTTTCTAAAAACACAATAATAACATATAAATAAGCTCCTAAAAAGAAGAAGCTAATATAATCATTTATTATTGCAAGTTTGAAATTATTATGTTGCTTGAATTTCTCCGTTCAAACTAGAGAAAAAAAGTATGCCGATGATGTTGTTCTCATCTTGATTGATTGACTGATTGAATTTGGCAGTTGAGGTGCGAGCGTTTTTTTTTCTTCTCTCATTTGCCCATTTTATTATCATTTGCTCATTTTATTATCAAGTAGTGATGTTGGTGGCACTATCAAATCTTTAATAAACCTGGCACTACTGAAGTTGAAATATGCTACCCCCATTTCAGTTATCAAACTCCTCACTCTGTTCTCAACACTGAGCAGAAGACACACTGTCAAGAAGAGCACTATCGTGTATCGTGTCACGTTGTCCAATTGTTCAAATAATTTGCCTCTCCCGAGGAATGTACTCACATTGTCTTGCTTCACTTTCGTATAAAAAATGCTTTTTGATAAAACGAGGACGCTCGAAGAATAATATATTCTAAAAAAATTATCGGGAATAATAATAATAACAACGTATAAGTAGATATACATGCACAAATTGCATTTGTATTCTTCCATGTTCCTTTTATTACACTTTTTTTCCTCTGGAGTAAAGTGGTTGCGTAATGATTATCTGTAATATATATACATACAAACAAATAATATTAATCGTTCATTTCCACTATTCCGCTTCTTCCGTACAATTAAGAGATTTACTACTACACCCATGTGTATCCTGTGAGTTGTACTCCTTTATTTAAAAAAAAACTTGCCACTTGTCCACTCTCCCACAGAAAGCACACACACACACACACACACTGGCTACATTAAACTTGTATTTGAACTGATTGAAGTTCCATTCCTTTTCATTTATCTCCGTCAGTAAAGTCAGTCCTAACGAGTTATTGACTGCTAACAATATAATCGTCACATGCACTGCTCAATAATTTCTATTTCTTATATGAGTATACACTCTATAACGCTCCTGTCATTTTATTTTTCTTACTATACCCCACCTTTGTTTTGGTCCACCTTATCAAGCATTTCTTTCTCACTCTACACCCTTTACATTCTTCCTTATCAATTTTCACCCGAAAGAAATCCTTTCATTTGCTACCTGTTTTCTTAGACAAATGGATTTTTTTTTTCAATAAAAAAATATCCATGTGTGGAGTCCACCTGATCATTTAATCTGAAAAAAAGGGAGAAAAAAAGATGAAATGTTTTCACTGTCCCCCTCTCACGCAGTCAACTTGGACAACTATATTATATCAAGTTTAATTACAACTCCACTGTCACTGCTGCTCTGTGTCCTTGTCATACATGAATAATGCGTGTCATCATCGTTATCACGGTAAATGTGAACATACCAGTGTGACTACCAAAAAAACGTAAGATTTTTTAAAAGGATGAGAGCACACTTGTATGACTGATTGATCCGCACGACAGGATTGATAGGAGCTGCTAATTATTTACTTCAAGAAAGGAAAAAAAAAGTTTAAGACACATAAGATAAATTAGCGTGTATGTTTATACTTCTTCTATGATATGCAAACTCAAATATGTTCCACCTAAAATATATGTGCCAATAATCGTATGCACACAATTGCGAAAATAATTTGTGGTACGCTCAGCACCAACTCTAAAAAAATCAATATTGGATAATAAAACGCAAGGTGCAAATCAAAAATTCACGTTTGACATGAAAAGAAGAAGCTAGAATTCTCGTAAACATTACCAACCACAGTAATAATAATAAGTATTCCGAATTTAAAAAAAGATGAGGAGTAAAAGAAGTGAATGAAAAAAGGACAACCAGCAAACTATATAAGGTGGCAATCGAACTCAAAATGTATGTACATTACACATGTTATTCGGGGGAAAGGAAAGATTCCCAGCTTAATTGCAAAATGATGTTGATCTAATTGAACCTGTTTGAAGGAAGGATGGTAGTGATGGAAGTTGGTAGCTTATTATACGAGCGAAGAAAAACAAGACATTATATATAATACAGGAGCTAGAGAGAACCGCTCTTCTGGTGGCGCTAATGCGCATTTTACTTGTTACAGTGTAAGCTTCAGCTACCTGCGTTACGTACGGAAAAAGGTAGCTACAACTAACTCGTTCGCTCTCCATAATATTATTTCTCTTTGTGACGAACACATCTTGAACTCATTTTTATTCACGTTGAATTTGGCCGTAATAACCACTCCACGGAGGGAAACACGACTTTACAGGTGAGCCAACAACTCTGATTTTTTTAATGGGTCTTGTGGACAACTCACAATTTTTTTTACGTTCGAGATCCATCAACACAAAACTCTCCAGTTTTTATATGTAATAATGACCGTTCCTTGAGCAAGAGTGAAAAGGGTACTTGCAAATCGCTACAAAATACAGACACACACACATATGTGCATTCTGCGCGAATGACATGGAAGATCGAAAGGAGTCATCATCATAAATCAGAGGAGGAGAGTCTCACGGGGATTTATTTTACTACTTATATTCCTCAAGTAAGTCTTACCTACCAGCGATCTTTTTTTTTCTGAATGGGTCGAGTGCTACTACTACGACTAATCTGTGATGATGAAACTGAGAATGAGCAAGCATGCGTTCTTCTTCTTCAAAGAAGGGTTTATTCTTAATACAACATGGAAATATTCATCTGGTCCAGCTTGCGCTTATATTTGTGCTCATTTGAAAAAAAAACTGGTACTGATATATACCAAATTAATATTATGTAAATAGTATCACCAGCCGAGAATGAAATTTAAGCTTGGCTCTGGTTGTTCGCTCTTCTTCTTTTTTATCTCGTACCTCTTTCCTTAGCACAGCTGTAAACTGTCTTTATGTCATAATATTTTAGTGGTGGTCATTTTTACTGGTTCCAGCAGAAATTTTTTTAAGGGAAATACCAGATTGGGGTTTGTGTGCGACCAGTTGAAAGAGGAAAGCAATCATCAAACGAAACAACCATCAAACATTACTGTCAACGATAAATAACCCCGAATAAAAATGCATTAAGCCCCCACACCCAGCTTGGATATTTCCTGTGGTACACATGCGCTTTTTTTATTCCTGTAATGATCATACCAAAAATAATGATTTCGAATTATTTATTTAAAAAAACAGCGGAAAATAAAGGTGCAATGGCATGATTTGCATGATGAACTACAGCTCTGGCATTATGCCTACATAGTTGAAGGTGGCTTCACATGCAGCCAGTTCAAGAAATAATTTATAGGAATTTTTTTT
>JAHZNF010002804.1:0-30562 GCA_027744215.1 Troglopedetes dispersus
TTTTCCTTCCAGTAGCTCCCCACACCATATCAAGAAATGAGAAAGAAAGAAAGCGTGCTAATGTTCAGGCTCGCATTTTCTCCTCTTTCCCTCAAACATATAGTGAGAATTTTTCCCTCTTTCTTTACTCAAATACTACTAGTTCTATATAGCAAGTCTTACGGTCTCTTCCCCCATTATCTACTCTTCCACAAGTATGGATATCATCCATTGCTTATACCTCCTCTGTCCTCCCCTTTCCAGTGGATTGTTACTAAATATTACACTTATATATGTACTCTCGCAGCGCGACTCAGCGCGACCCTCATGTTGCTTACTTTTACATACAAATAAGTAATGCTTGCCATATCGAAATAAATGTGAGTAGCTTACCGAAAGTTGTCGGAAAGCTATGCACATTGCTTGGGCATTAGTCACATATTACTTTTTTTTCGCTTTCATCTTCCGAGGTTATTTTTTTGTTGCTTCAGTCACTTTCTTCTGTATTTTTTGTGCGTGCTAGCTCAACACAACATTCATCAGACGAGGATGAGTCAGTCATTTGACAAAGCTGAAAAATGAAGAATTTTAGCATTTGAAAGGGTGAAGGAAGGGGAAAAGAAAGTAAGTGAGAATGAGTAAGTGGACGTTCATAAATTGGTCTTCATGCGGACGATTCTCCACATTACTGATGTGACACTTATATACACTGATGCGCATATATAAATATAAATGGACATTTCTGACACTTAGTAGGATTGAGTGTGAGGAAGTCAATGTGAATTGGACAAATAAGTGGTTGAGAATAATGCGTAATTATGAAGAGGATGTGGAGCGGCATGAGAATAAGTGCTTTGTGTACTTACTGGTCTGCACATGATAACAACGTGTTATACGTAAAATGTACGTCTTTCCGGGGAAAGTGTATCACATAATGTCTCATTTGTTATTTCAAAAGTGGAGTCATAAAATAAAACAGAGACGGAGGCCATGGTGTGATAATCGATTGTTGGCAAATCATGATCCATCAGATTTAAGAATAATATTATATATAATAGTATGATGAGTATAATATTTTAATCATGTTTACATGTTGATGAACGAAGTGGATGGGCATCAACAGCTCACCATCGTCTTGGAACTAAATTGCTGAGAATTTTTTATTAGATAACCTTTTGTCTTTTTGCTTGTTCACACTGGCACTCTCAAGCCCCACAAAAACTTACATTGACTGCAGCTTTTCTGATTGCTACATTGGTGCATGCCACGACGGATTTTTTATCTTTGTCGATTCCCATCTATAAACACCGTCGCCTTCATCGTCATTATAAAAAATCAGCGTAAAGAGCGAAGGATCGTATTACATTTGCATCAGATTATCATTATACCATGAAGTAAAGACAATACAGTCGCACTTTGGTTCTCAAAGTTAGCGATGACACAAAATGAGATGCATAGCCGTGTTTTGCATACCTTCTCTCATGACTCCAGACCTCATCTGCCATCGCACCAAGATCTAGCTTAAAAAAGTATTGGAGATGCGGATTTGGCTTCATTACGATTCTAAAAGTTCTTTAATCTTGATCGTGTGCCTCGTGATACATTTTTCCCTTCTTCTTTACTTTTAATAATGCATTATAACAGATATCCAGTGAGATGGACTGATGGAACGAAGGGGAGATGAGAGGAATGCAATGTGACGCTGTACTCATACCTGTCTTTTTTTCGAATTCTGATCATCACGAGATGACATGAAAACTTCAAGTTAGGCTCTTCTGAAGTTGTAGCTGGCCATGAAGAGGACCATGGTATGCGGATGAAACATGCAAAAGACAGCTTGGCTGTAACAATGATATGGAAGCTTGATAACGTCTTGACGCAGAAGCAAATATATACCTAAAGTAGATAGAAGCACAAGAAGAATTTTGCTAATGTTACCTTATTTATGTAGGCATATAATAAACACATCTTTCGTCATTCTGAATCTTCAGTGTAGGTATCATCACATCAGTCAGGCTCCACCATGACGGCAAGATAAAAAAAATGAAAATTATACTGTTCTTTGATACATGAGGATGTGATATTGTACACAATTCATCATTGGTGGTTTCAGTGATATATTAGAGTGTACTTTTTAGAAGAAAAATTACGAGACTTTGGAAATTGAAGTAATATTTTTTAAGGTTGAAATATTGCTCGTCATAACAAGTTACTTTTGGAAATGGAAGTAAATCGATGCTCCTGATTTCTGCCTCTCTTGTACTTTGGTCTCTCTTTCCTTTCCACCCAAAATAGCAAACCTTGCTTCACTCCCTCTCGCTGTTGCTTTACTGTAGTGTGAGAGCTATTGTTTCATGTGTAAGAATTTTAAAAATTCAATTGGACACTTTAAGCGGGATGTAAATTTCTTGAAAGCAGATATGAAACGAACAATTTTTGGTGACGCAACAAGTGATTTACATTTGTCAATATCATTTTGTATTTGTAACATTCGGCTAAGTCGTCTTCTAACTTTCTGTTGTATTCGTTACTCTTATTGATTTTTGGTGCGTCATCATCCAGAACATGATAAAATTTTGATATTGAATAATTTCCTATTGGTTTTTCGTGTGCAACTTTGTACTGATTTTTAAACATTGATCTTCTCTCAAAATTCAGAGTTTCAATTCAACCCAAGCAGTTTATGTTAATATGAGTTGCTTGAAGCAGGTATGTGATCCAACATATTCAATTAGCAGGATTGAAAATATTATTTAACTTTGGAAAACGTTCAGTGATTTGTAGCAAGATGGAGATATTCTTGTTTGAAAATATTGTAACAAAACACAACTTCAGAATTTAACAAGCACTCGACAACATTAGAAGGAAATAGTTCGAAAAGTACTATTAAATTTATCGTTCCATGTTGTAAGTATGCCTATAAGCCATCTTCTGAATGTTGGAGGAATGTGCATAAATGATGTTACCAGCTTTGGAATGCTTTTACGAGAATTACAAGTGAGAAATACTTTATGAAGCTAAGCTCACTAGCAACGTTTGCACGCACAACTCACATAAAATTTAGATATACGTATATATCCGTATTAAAAGTATGGAGAATGTGTCAAGAAATTCCCGAACCACAAGAACAAATATATGTAACGTTTTTTTTACCCACTTCACTGTTTCCATTCCTCTTCATGTTTATCAAATATTGTACTCTGTGCATTTAGGCTCTAATGGTGAAAACAGTAAAAATCTTGCAAGCTTGACTAATCATTTTAGGAAATAAATATGCCCTAAGTATATTACGTCCGCTAAAGCAGAACATAAATAGGGAATATTTTATGCTTCAAAATTTCCTTCTCCAACTAATCCATTCATACCAGTCATTTATGCTGAATTATCCCACGTTCGTAAGTAATGTCACCTAGAGCAAGAATCCTTAGAATGTATTTATTTTTGTCAAACAAATAAAAAAAACAATTCTTCCAAGTGATCGAGGAGGAGCGCAAGCATAAGTTCCCAATAGAGTATGATCATACGGTTTCGACATGGTTTACACAAGCAATTCAAAATTTGATTTTCAATGTTGGTATTTGTAGGCATTGGTAAATGCATAATTTCTGCACTCTCAGTTTTCCAACATGAAGTAAGCCAGAAGGGTTGTGAAGGTGCAAAAAAGTGCATATTTGGGACCATGGTTTTTAGTCATTTTTTCAACAAAATTCGATGAAAATTGGCAGTTGGGTAAAGAAAATGTGTAGAATTATGGAACTTTTTCATTTTTTTTTAAAACCGTTACGGATGGCCGCTTTTCCGGTCGATTCGACCACGCTGATTCCGAATCCGAAAACCGTTTTTCAAAAAACTGTCACTGATAAAAGTTATGACCGTTAAAAGTTTTGGAAAAAAATTAATTTGTAACGGTCATAACTTTCATCTGTGTGTGAAGTCTACAAACTCGAACAACAGACAACCTAAATGATTTTCTACAATGCCATCTCATTAACTAATTGAAGATTAAAGTTATCCTTGCAAAATTTCACCATATGTGCAAAATTGGTAGTTATTCCTCTTTGTACCAATTTATGTTTCCCTTTATAATTTAAAATTGTGAAGCAGTCCTCGCTTCTAAAGTCAGACATGTGCAATCAAGGAAAAAGATATAGAAAAAAATTAATTTGTAACGGTCATAACTTTCATCTGTGTGTGAAGTCTACAAACTCGAACAACAGACAACCTAAATGATTTTCTATAATGCCATCTCTAATTGAAGATTAAAGTTATCCTTGCAAAATTTCACCACATGTGCAAAATTGGTAGTTATTCCTCTTTGTATCAATTATGTTTCCCTTTATAATTTAAAATTGTGAAGCAGTCCTCGCTTCTAAAGTCAGACATGTGCAATCAAGGAAAAAGATATGGGAACATATACATACATATACATACAGTGAATGGTAGCGTAGGTCGTCTACGTCTACTCTACTTTATAACCAACCGAAAGGAAACCATAGCTTCGACAATAAAGATAAATGTATCCACCTGCACGCAGAGACATCATGCAACAATGCAATTGGCAATTTTTGCGAGTTGGTGACATCTTCTGTTGTTATATTAGTGTTATTATTAAGACATGATGGATAAGATTATTTCCATATGATTCATGTGGCACGTCAGCATGAAGAGTAAAGGCACATTAGGTTGAACAAGGAGGGAAATGTAGCCACATAAATTATAGACGATGCATAATAGTAGCGCACCAGGCATATAAGTATTGAAATTGGCTTTGCAAATGAACCCGAACAAAAAACGCATAGTACATCATCATTGTAATTATTATCTGGAGACATTTCTCCTTCTCCTTTCGTGAGCCTCATCCACTTGAGTAGGGGACAAGAATGATTGCATGCTGAAGTAGAAAACTGTCACAGCCACGCATTTTACAAGAATCATGCATAATATAGTAGATTATTAGAATTACTTGAGGAAACCGAACAAAAAATAAGAATTTATATGGAAAAGAGTTGAGTTGGATTTTGGAGGATTAAGCAAAGAATCATTCACATGGCTGCTTACATGACATGTAAATAGAATAAATGCCAAAAACCATAATATACATATAGTATTCGGATTCTCTACTCGTTTTAATAGGCAAACTTGAAGTGCATACCGAACCATACCGAGTGAGATTAAGTGAGACTTTATAAATGGAGCGCAGGAAGAAGGAAAGCTGAGCAAGGAAAAGCGTAGAGTTTATATTCAAATGAGTTTGCTTGCACACGAAATTACACTTGCCTGGAATGTATAAAGAAAGGGAGGGGAAAGGTGCAGTAGAGTAGTGTTGTTGCTATCCGTTCCTTGAGCATACAAATGTACTTGTCTTTTTTTTTGTTACTTGGATTGGAGTTTCCTGGATCTGAGGAAAAAAATGAAAACGCGCTCCGGACATGTGTGTATTATGTTTGCACATTTGTGTGCTCTTGTTCGTGTTTTACTCGAGTGAAATGTCTCCGTATCATTATTATTGTGGATAAAAAAATCGTACGAGGTATGTTGGAAACTTACACAAAAGCTTCTCGAGCAATTTTCCTGTTGCATCGACTACGCAATATGTTTATTTACATCTAAATGTCGCATATTATCCATCTTTGCAAGTGCGCATTGGTATAGCCATTTCCATTTTAAATTCACGGGACTCATCGAGGACTGCACAGAGCTTCATGTGGTTGACAAATATTAAAAGATTAAATGTGCTCCTTTATACTTAATACTTGTTACGATGAAAATCTGCACCTCTCATTTGGTTCGTACACAATCAACCAAATTAGGATTATGAAGGTTTACTATGTTTTTTGCATGTTTTTATTTTTTTGTATCCGATGCATAAATGCAAATCCGAGTATGAATTAATTTGACGGTCGTATCGCGTGGGAAGATTCAAAAGTTGTGTATGAAACTTTTGATAGAAAACCTATTAAGTTGTCAAACTTTTTTATTTAATTATGTATTTTCAATTAAAACCATGCGTACGCGTTAATACCTAATTTGGAACTTGGGTTATTATGTTGCCAAATTTTAAAGGGAAGCTGAAGTCATGTAGAGGAGAGTTATGGCATGCCCGAAGGGTTGTACTCATCCCATGCAAAGCACGATAACAAGAAAGGCTACAAGGTAAAGTCGTTTTTAACAAAGCCTTCTGCTGAACTCATTTCATGTAAGCAAAACCTTGATATTATGAACATACCGTATCGCGTCTTCGTCAAACCTTTGTACACCCCACATCTAGAATGCTATATTTCCATCTTCAGTCAGTGTAGAGAACTCTGATTGCAAGCATCTCGATGGTAGTTGATCAACCACCCACTAGATCAAACCAGTTGCTACTTTTCTTCAAAATGAGCTTGGGCCATATTATCGTGAATTTAATAGATTTACCTTACCACACGTGTTTTATACACTTATTTTCATAACTTGCCTTTGCTGTCTTTTAAATGAGGAGCAGGGGGTTAAATAACCAAATGCAGTAGCTGATAGCTAATGTTGATTCAGACAGAAATTGTTTTTAGATTGCAATATTTTTATGAATACTAAAATAATGTTAGCCTCGTTGTTGGCTTTCTCGATCAAAACTTTTGAGATTTGCAACAAACTTTCTCATATAGGCACTTATAAAAACCCAATATTTTTTATACTTCTCGAGTATCCCATTGTAAAATTTTTCAACATATAAGTTTTCCTTGCAAAATAGTGATTGTACTAAATTAAATTGCCTTGAAGTAAGTTTTCTATATTGTAAATATTTTTTGCTCCTACAACTATTTCTTCTACATATTATTATCCGAAATAATCCTATGTCAACTTGTGAATCTGACACAGGTATTCAGCTTTCCTATTAATTCAACCTTGTGTTATGATGATTTGTCTAATTTTATCATGTTGATGTTGATTTTTCTTAGATTTCCCCATCACTCTAATCTGACCAACAGCTCAAAAGAAGCTTCCTCCAAGCCAACATACATGCTGGGTGTAGCGATTGGGATTTCCTCACATGAAGAATCGAATGCTCAAGCCCTTGAACATTAATAAAAGTTATACCACTAAGTTTCTCATAGTTTTAAACGAGTTGAAAATGTTAGGAGAGCCAACCAAATGACTCCAGTCCAATCTTCTATTATACTCCCCTGTGACGGATTCTTAGAATAAGAGACCGCGAATCTATCCTCCTCGTGTTTAAGAGTTAATATTAATTACCGATCCAGTAGAGGACCCCATTTTTAACAGTCTTTTCAGTCACCCTTTTGGCCAGTGATATAGACAGATTATTCCATTATATATTTTTTAAATGTTGAGGTCGGAGTTCTTCGATGCTTCTGATGTCGTCAGTCACAGTCTAACATCGCAGGATTGAATAATTTGAATTTAAAAATAATTACGAATGATACTTACTATAAAAATGTTCGAACCAGTTTCAACAATGTGCTGTGTCAAATTTATACGATATGATAGATAACTCTCCCAACAAAAACCATTTTGATTGGACTATTGGATCATTTATTATTGGCACTTTTGGTTTCAATTTAAGGCCTGATTACTAAGATGTGAGGTTTATTTATACGTGTCACCTCAATGTCTTCTTCAGAACAAGAAAGCCAGCAATTTCTCAAGTCTTTTTCTTTCCTGTCTTCACAGTAACTAATCAGTCCGCTTTTTCTCGCATTCATCTATTATACTGTCTGATTACGTCAGATATAACTCAAGAAATCATTAATCCCGCACAATTGTCTGGGGCTCGTTCCCAACTGATCCGTAATTTTAAAGCTACACAACGTCTTGATTAGACTCAGGGAATCACTTATCAGAGCACGTCATCTTGTCACAACATGTTCATAATATGCCAAGACATCAAACTTAATTGTGGGATTCAAGGCATGTCATGTTCATGTCATAAAATATCAAATCGTTCCTCTGCATTCATATTTGTACACAATTTGTGAAAAATAATTGAAAAGCTACAGTACACCTTTCTATGAGCACAAAATTAATCCCGAGTCATTTTTCGTGTGTAAAGTATTGCGCGAAATATATTTGTGTTCATTTAAAACATGATTAATTTTTTCGGATAGATTTTGCATTACGTCTCCCATGAATCCACTCTTTCATGTAGGACTCCTTTTCCACACGTTCACTTCCAAAAGTAATTAAATATGGGATTTGTGGCAAAAAGGGTAGGGGTACGTCTGGCTATAAACACTGGAAGACTCGTTCAAAAATTGGCATATCAGAAAAAAATAAAGATGAAAGATCTTGCCAAAGTACCTCTTTTCAACAGTAGAGTAGTCAAGATCGGTTAGGGCAATATAAAAAAACGAAGGGTTCGGTGTTACTGTGAGCCAAAGCGAGTGTCGGGGTGAGAGAAGACAAAAAGGTAAAAAGCCAATAACACCAATTAAGTGGTCATAAATCTTTGTTTCAATTAGATTTTCGGCTGTTGCAGCACGGTGGCAAGTGGCAATACTTCAAACATTATGTGATCCTTCCACGTTGTATGTATGTTAAGTTTTCAACTTTACACTATGACACCGACAACGACATTTCTTAGCATGTGATATTCTGGTTGTTCCGATATAAATGGCATTCATGTACAACTTTTAAAAAACTGCTTGCATTCATTTTTCCTCAATTTACACGCAGGGAAGTTTCATTTCGTTTAACTGCACGTTCAATTGTCAAAACATGAAAATATAGCCCCTTTCGGCAACTTTATCGTCGATATTTTATCTACCACAGAGGCGAAGTAGTAGAAAACAGCTCGGACCATCCAGTGGGCATTCAGATTGCGAGGGAGAGACAACGTATAAAAAGCAACCAGGATATGAAATTGCGTAAACGCTTACATACATGCCACATTCCCATTACGAGCATAAAAAATATGGATGAATAATGCTAAACACCATCGTCAGCATTAAGGAAACAAGCGACATAAAATTGGACACTTACCTAGACTTTCTGGTCTTCTATACGAAAAAACAATACAACTGATGATGACTTGTGATAAGCCTTTGTTTTAAGTGGGAATTGAAACGCTACTGAAATTATTATGACCACACTCTCAAATTAATAAACGTTTGGTTGTGGAAAAGCCCTGCTATTATAGTATTCACCTGATCTTGTTGAGCTACAAAAAATACATAAAGCGTAGTTTTAATCTAGAGTAAAGCGAGAAAGAATATTTTTAAGGTTCACATTAGATTCCTACGTACTTATCCTTGTACATGAGGCACAAGATAAAAAAGTATGTGTTCTTGATGGATTTGACGGTAACGACCCTAAATAATCACACATTATTTTCACTTGGAAATAACTCTTATGTGATAAGCGGTAATTTTCTGGTGCGGAAAAGGCTCATTTATCAATCAACTTAATAGGGGTACTAAGGAAAAGGCCACAATTTTCTCATTAAGCCGGACTGCTACACAAAGATATGTACAATTATTGTGCTATGTGTGGATATTTATGTATTTTACTCTCACAGACAAGGTGTTTTGGCCGGTGAGGATCTACGTGTGAGGTGTTGTGGTGTAGTTGTGCCAGACATCAGGTGGGCAAATACATAATTTTTTGACACGATCATGTTGTGCAGCATTTTACAAGGTACATGAAATATGTATGTATAAATAATGTGAATAAAATTTACTTAACCCGCCTGACTCACAATATCTTGATGAAAGAATAAAAAGTGTTCAGTGAAACCATTATTGCTCTGTGTTCAACCCAAAAGAACTGATAAAAATATCACACAGACAATAAAGCATGTAGCACCTCCACATCAGTGATCTGCCTGTGGATCAACCTTTCCAAACCAGGGTTTGATCAAAACTAGGTCTTGTAAAACATGTCAAAGTGCTACGAATTCTCATGATACAAGGGCCATTGCAAATTGCAATACACAATACACCATGCATGCAGTAGCATTGTGGTTATTTTGGACCAGTAGTATCGTAACAGTTAAATGCCTACTGAATTTACAAGAAATTATTTTGTTTCAATTCATTGTAACTTCACTTTACATAACCTCAAATTGAGAAATAAAATAAAACAACAATATAGTCTTCGCGCACTAAAATTAATCTAGGACAGTTACGGACAGACGTTATGTGAAATTAAAGGGATCAATCACAATCGTCTTCGTCTAAAAAATCTTGTTGAAGTATATGTGTCACCAAAATTCATTTAGCTAAGTATATGCATTAAATTTAATTAGTGCTAAAAAGGCGGAAATGTTAGCAGATTAAAAAGGTGAATTTACCTTTGTGACCGTATCAAAAACTCAAAAGTCAACACAAGCGTGTTCAAACAAGGCCGCGCTTTAAAAGAAAATTATGCAAACTCTCGTAAATACAAGCCTTCAAGTCAAGTCGATAACATGAAAGCACTTGCTTCAGTCTGTTGGTACCAAATTTCATTCAAATTCATGTACACTTTTCTAAGTTATTTGCTGAGACGGACGGTCAGGACGTACGCAGCAACTTTACGAAAATCATCTAGTACCTCCCTTGTAGCCTTAATAATAGCACCAGCATCATTAGCCAACAGCGACAGCAACAGTAGTCCATCGTGGTGGTATCACACTAATAATCATTTGTAGTTTATTTCTATTATCAACGTTTCCAATCAAAAACTTTTACAAGTTCTACTAAAGCTATGTCATGTTTTTGAGCAATCAACTGCATATCAACTTGACTGTTTTGAACATTTACATTTACAACAGAAACAATTATAAAAAAAGGTAAAGGAGCATTTTCTTCGTGGCTGGCTTGGCTAATTACTAATTACACCTTCCGTGGCAGCCGCTAATGACTTTGTGGGTTGATAACCATTTGTGTTGATGGGAGTAAAGTGTGAAGTGTGGGTTGAAAAGGAATTAATTTGTTTTAAAAATCATACACATTTCATACCTGCCTGCCCTAGTATTTCCCAACCAAGCTGTACAATTTATGAGAGGCAATTTACGAGACTACTGCTAATTACATCATGAGAGGTCGCGGTCGGCAGGTTGGGCCAAAAAGTTTACGTGTTGTAAGGTTATCAGCATCTGAAAAAAATGTTCCCTCGCATTGATTAAAATAGGAAAATTATACGATATTCATGACTATGGCTTTTACGTTGTTTGCAGAAATAGTAATAATTGAATATGCCCAGTGCGATTGTGTCCCCTGTCTGAAATCTTTTTTTGTGAAACATTTTAACTTCCCAAACATACAAAACATTACGTACCTTTTTGCATAATCAAGTAAAGTTAAAATTATACGTAATGTTAAATAATGTCAATAAAAATGACCTAAGCTTGGTTAATTTCAGTTCTTTCAGAAACATCACAATTGAATCAAGCCTCTTTATGACATAAAACTTCCGTTTTTTGGAGTACGCCTCGGGGCAGACTTTTATAATTTATTGCTTGTCGACTCACTCTATTATTTTCGGTCGATCTCACTTTTGAATTTGGGTGCGAAGCGGATATTTTATTGGTGATAATCATCCATCTAAAAATTAATTGAGCCAGTTTACTTGGTTCAACTTGTTTTGAAGAAAGAAAGTATTATCGTTGAGTTGAGAAAGAGTTGAGTCACATTTACTTGTCTGAACGATAAAAAATGTAAAAATATAAATACTCCATTAACTGATAGTGAATAAGAGTGAGCTCGAGCAAAACACTACACGAATGAAATGAAAACAAAGTGAAAGAACAAGACGACATGGTTTTTGGGACTTGAGCCAGATCATGAATCATTTTAATTTGTGCGATTCAACTCAACCCACTCGAAATGAAAGCAATCGTTTTTCTAAATCGCTGCTTGTAAAAGTTGTTTGATGGATTGAATGTGACTGACCAGCATCTACGCAAGAATAATCCTCGAAGACGGATTTTTTATAATGACTTCAGTGATATCAAACACAATTAAAAACTCAACAACAAATAAGGGTAGGACAGCCAAGAGATTGATATCTTACAAAAAATATATATATGATTTCATTTGATATGAAAAGGCCTTACGTTCGAAATTGTAAAGCATAAAATTATCGCAGAGCAATGCAGTTCAAGATGTTTTTTTTTTGCTTCCTCAAGTCCTACATTCATAAGTCAGTCACGTCTGATTCCAGTCAAAATAGGATCACAACAACATGGACAGACTCACAAAAACAGCTTCTGTTTCACTGGACAACCTATATCAGCAAGCTAAATCATTGAGGTGCTCAGTCAAGTGTCCTTAATGAATTGTGAGTTCACCTTTATATAAAAAAACTTGAAACTTCTCAGTTTATGATGATCACATGATCAGAGAAGAAAATGAATATAAAATTCCACGGTCGTTATTTTCTTCTTGTGGTTTTTTGTCCCTTGCTAGATTTGATGATGATGATGATGATAATTATTACGATGAACTAAAAGATATATGAGATGAGTCTTGGAAAATAAATTCTGAAGTGGCAAGTTTTTCAGCTCAGCCTGGAACAATGTATTGCAAGGAGAAAGAATGCAAGCATAATATTGACAGGAAGAGTAGATGGAATTATGTATAACTCCCCTAGAAATTTGTGAAGGTGTCATACTACAATACCCAAGTCATTTGTCATTTGTTACCGAGTTCATTTATCAAACGAAGGCGAGAGATGTGGATCCTTATTATGTCTCTCCTCTTTATTTCTCCCTTCTTCATTTCTCCATTTTTTCCTTTCTTCATATAATATTACCATTATTATGCAAGCGTGCATAACTTGTTTTTCTTTGAAACCTCAATGTTTTAGTATTATCCAGAAAACTAGAGATAGGAAAATTCTACTTTTTGGGGCCTTTCTCTATTTAAAAAGTTGTGTTGTTGACTCATATTTTTTATATTTTATCCAAGATATGAATCTCTTGTCCCCGTCTTCTGTGTATAATGTTGCATTTACCAATGACTTTTATTATCAGATATCATCATCAACACCAAAGTTGTTGGTTGCTGGAGTTTGACAAATGTACATGTATCCTTTGGGACGTATTAAAAGGATTTTTCCCATGTTTCGCCTTTTCCCAAAAACTTGTAAAAATATAAAAATAATCTGCTTCGTTCACGTTTTAATTATCTGGAAAACATCTCTACACGATTATGAAGGCCTGTTGGATCGTGGAATATTTGAAATTTTGTCATTATAATCCACAAGTCAAATACGAAAGAAGTGAAATACATTTTCCAGTTCTCAATCATTGAATGCAACAATTCAGTACGTTTATTAAATCAAATATTGTGAAACTTTACAAAAGAAACAGTTAGTTTATCTCACCAATTTTCAGACAAAGCTTCACCGACCGCTAAAAAGTCATGAATGAAGTTAAACCCTTAAAAAATATAGAAATTCACGACAGCTTTATTAAGGATCCCGAACCACAAAAAATGCCTTTATAAGGACATTGGTTATAGCCCCTTATATGTTATAACCCCTTATATATATGACGCTGTATTGCCATTCTCAAAAGGCATCCCTTCTCAAAGTATCTTTCGCCTTGATACGGGTAGTTAAGTTTATATAAAACTCATGTGCTAAAATTGTCTGCAGTGAGATCTTTAACTCCATTCATACGTACATTATTTACGTAATAGTGTGTTCAAAACGGAAAGAAGAATGATATTATGCTACATTGTCCATTCCGGCCATCAGGGGGCTGGTGCCACTATTAATAATTTAAACGGTACATTTGTAGTTTGTTACAACGATACTGTCACCGTGGGACATTTCTACATAACCCAACTTACTCCACAACGGAACATTCAAGATGGTTTGGTTGATCAAGTCAAATATTAGTAACATGCACAATTCTTCATACGATCTCCGAACCTTGTGGATAGTAGTTTCAGGACAGTAAAAAGGTTTCATAATAAAGAAAATATGAATCTCAAATGAAGTTTTAACTTGCCAGTGCAGTCCATGATTAAAGGATTAAAAGAGACAAATCTCAATTGTGGAAACTAAATCGGAAGTACGGCTGGCCTTTAAATGATTTATTTGTTGAAAAACACATTGGATTAACAAAAACTACATTTTGTCAATCCAATATATTGGAATAATGGATGCGAATGAGGATGAGGATATGTGCATTCAATATACAGGTTAATTATTTGTCTTTGCCCATTTGCCAGCATATTAAATCGATTTCTTATGTAATAGTGGTACCGTGTTACTAAAAATAGTGTATTACATGGCAAACACATTAGCGCCTCAATTGAGCAACAACTCATTTAAACCCCATGTTAACAGACATGCTTTGAAAGGTTCCAAAAAATCAGAGAGGACCTGAAAAATTAAGATCTTCGGCGACCGAAGCATTCAGACTTGGGGACATCCGGGAAAAATATCCACATGAAAAAATACCCAGCAACCTTTGACCCCCAGACCAAAAAAAATGCCAAAAGNAAAAAAAATGCCAAAAGTGAGCGTACGGGAAATTCCCTATCCTACAATGCTAAAAGTCCGTACGCTCACTTTTGGCATTTTTCTGATTTTTTGGAACCTTTCAAAGCATGTCTGTTAACATGGGGTTTAAATGAGTCGTATGCTCAATTGTGGCGCTAAGTTGGACGTTGTAATGAAAACCAAGTAGTGCTCTTTGCCATAAATTCAAGCGTACATAGTTTTCTTTGCTTGTATGTAGACTTGACCGAAAACTGGGGGAACTTGAAGCATCGTGTTCTGATTGTTTCGAAAGTCTGAGTGAAACAGTTTTTCATTTGCGTTTTAATGAATTTTAATCAACTTTGGATATCTTCTGAAAGCCAGATGCTTTTAAATATTTTTTAGTCCTAATATTGAACACTGACACTCTTTATACGGGATCAATTAATATATCCAATCCCATACTTACCTTTAAAATTTATTATCAAGCAGAAATCTGACATTTTACCTTTTTTGATAATAAAAGTCAAAAGAAAGTATATTTTACTGCCGTTCTATGACATTTTGGCCTGGCCAATTGGCACCGTTGCCGTACCTGTATAGATAAGTGTTCTATAATTGTACATTTCATTTTGAGAGTCTCTAATAAAAACCCCAATTTTTTGCCACAGAAATTTCTGAGGACGATTCCCGCATATGATTATCATTCTATTTTTACTACCAGCCAACCAATTGTACAACTTCATCTCACAATTACAACTTACAACAGATAAATATTACACTTTCACAATATATTACAATATATGTATTACAAGGATGCAAAAAAGGGAGTCAACAAAAAATCTCAGATGAGCCTCCGTCTGTTCTCGCAGAAAGTCGAGCCTTAAAAAATTATTTATTCACATTGTAACATTGTACACATCTGTCTTCGAAAAAAATGAATATCAACAATTTTATAACATGGCTAAGCCCAATATTAACATGCAAGCATATGAATCCTATCGGTTACAAGACTTATGATAATTTTTTTGGACGAAGTGAAAAAGAATTTTGAAATGAATATATTACATTTTTTGCTGGTGGTGCTAGCTATAAAATGGCTGGTTGGTGTGTGAAGTGGCGGATGAAGTTACACATCGTTATCATCCTTGGCTGATGATGACACTGACGTTGGTGTTCTCTAAACACAGATGCTCCCTTCTTTCCACATAGTATTAAGGAGTAGTAGCTCCTGTGTTTGCTTCCGTGTGATTCCTTTTGATTTTCATAGTCATGCCAAAACTAAAGGACCTGCATAAATATGTACGCATTAATGTGGGGACAGATGAGGGACACAGTGTGTGACAAAAACATGTCCTTTCACATCTCTTGACAGAAGTAACAAGACAAGAGAGCTACGCAGCTAAAAAAAATTAAAATCCATATGACCAGCCAGAGTCACCGAAAAGTGAAGAAGAAATGTTTTAAATAAAAAATGTTTGAAGACTATTGTGTAATGTCCTCACTCGCCAGTTCTTATTGTCAGTGAAAAAAGCATGCTCTTTATATAGATACTACCTTGTGTAGATTGGTGGCAACAAGAGTTCCCAGATATGACAGCAACTTATAATACATCCTTCTGGTCACATCACCATCCTCATCGTGATCATTATCATTTTTGTCAACCACAAGTTTACTTTTTAATGTACCATATATTTTGCTCACACAGTTTTATCAAGGCAGATGATGCGCTTATGAGAGGCATACCCTTTTATTCCATATTTGATATAAATATCACAGTTCTTTTTTTTTCTTTTTATCTTCCAGCCATACTTTATAGAAACCACGCTTGCACAAATGGCACAATGCTTATTGTCCACTTTTCTTGACAACAATAATAAGCCGTTGAATTGAAGGTGACACTTGGATCCTACTTGACTTTATTCAAATACTTTAAAAGTGTTGTATATGCAGCATTATCCTTTTCATAAGTATGATGGCTGGAGAAACGAACAACAATAAAGAAAAATACACAAAGAGATCGAGTAATAAAAGCAATAACACACATTTGAGTTTATTTTAAGTGGAAAAATGTCTTTCACTCCTTTTATGATGACACGGTTGATTGTTTGGCCTTCTTATGATGACTTTATAAGTACGTATTTGGTTGTGACTTGAGCGCATGGAAGACTTTAAAAGTTGGGAATATAAACTCCTTTCAATTTTTGAATGCATACCCAAACAAAAGACATATTTTGAAAAAAAGCTACATATTTTTCTTTCAACCAAAATGTCTGAAATGCCGTTCTACGATCTTCCAACAAGTTTTCTTACTGGTATGACTATTCCTATAAATACATACTCGGGGAGATTATGAATGGGAATTTTTTTTTGAAAGACCTACATTTTTTCTCCAGAGACGATGACAATAACAATACTATTATTGTGTCGTGCCTGTTGTAATTGGTTATGGAGAAGTCCATGAAAAAGTCATCATTTCTAAAGATATTTTTTACTGTTGACAGTTACTACTGTACATAGTATCATCTCAAACAAGAGATGGTCAAGTTCATATATGTATGTACGTCTACATTAATGACGTTTCTAAATCCTCATATTATATAGGTATGTGTGAGTTGTGGTGTTGAAGAGATATAATACATCCGAGAGACCTTTCCTTATTTAATAATTGTGAGCTTCTTGTCCTCCTCTATACGATTATGTATTAATAAACTGATTTTTCAACTTTTATGCTTGGTGACACGGAACATCTCTTTATGGTAATGCCTTTGTTGCACTGGCAGTTATGAGGTTTCGGTTGAGCACTTCTTCTTCACTTGACCTTTCCCAAGGACCCTGAGTGAGCGTAGAAAAATTGAGTGTAAACATATAAAGTTAAAGCATTAATGGTAGTTTTATTTATTAATATCAGTGCACTACCTCTTATACTAAAGTCATAAATTAAAAAAAAATGAAATAACTCTATGCGTGTGAAAAATGTCTGAAATGAAAACATTTGATGTTTTTAAAAACGATGAAGGGGATCATTTTGCAAACTGAAAAATGGATAGGGACAACTGTGCAAAAAATTTAAATGAGTTTGCTTCGGTGAAAGCAGGAATTTGATACTGCACGTGAAGTGAAATGCTAACGCAGGCAGATCGTTTTCAATAGCAGGGCGATCCGAAGAAAGTAGAATAATTTCTGAAATCTAGTACTCAAGCTCATATGATATGCTCAGTTTAAAAGAGTTCCGTTCACAAAACACTAAAACAAGTGCTCGTTTTAACGTTTCTCCTTCCATATGGTTTCATATTCCAAGTAGGGAAACTCTAGTTTGAAATGGAACTCACTGATCACATAACACATAAGCATAAGTCAGCAACTGTAAATACAAACATTTCAAAAGCTTGAACAACAATGGACCTCCCACGGGTCGTTGGATTTCATTTCATCCAGGCAAGCAGTCTCAGCATCAGAAAGGACCAAAAGAACCTTTCTTATATTTCTCTTCTTTGAGAAACTCATCTCTCTGAATAAATAAATATGATGTAACAAAATTATAGGGTAAGGTCACCCTTATAATAAATGCTATTAAGTACAAGTTGGGACGGTTCCATAATTCCGCAAGTGGTACTTCCAAGAAAATGTTTTTCAGATTTTTGTGTTTGCGTACCCTCGAACGTATTGAAATTTTATACAGGTTGTCTGTGAGTCTGTCTGGTGACATCAAATCTATAGAGAGAGTAATTTGAAATTTCGACGAATTTTTATACTTACTGTAGTAGTTCAAAAAACTCATTTTAATGTTTTCTTTTTTGGAATCACAACTAACTTAATTTTTATATTTGTAGGATGGCCAATATCTTTCGAGTATGGAGTATTTACGAAGCTATCATCTTTTACGAAGTTGAATAATACATGCTATTAAGTACAAGTTGGGACGGTTCCATAATTCCGCAAGTGGTACTTCCAAGAAAATGTTGTTTAGATTTTTGTGTTTGCGTACCCTCGAACGTATTGAAATTTTATACAGGTTGTCTGTGAGTCTGTCTGGTGACATCAAATCTATAAAGAGAGTAATTTGAAATTTCGACGAATTTTTATACTTAGTGTAGTAGTTCAAAAAACTCATTTTAAAGTTTCCTTTTTTGGAATCACAACTAACTTAATTTTTATATTTGTAGGATGGCCAATATCTTTCGAGTATGGAGTATTTGCGAAGCTATCATAAGTGATCAAGTGTAATGCTATGCAAAGCTTGTGTTACTAAGTTTACTTGCAAAGTTAAAGTAACCAAAATTGTTACTTCACTAATATACCGGTGCACACAAACACATGTATATTTATGTCTTTTTATTTTTTAAATTACTGAAAAATGGTCTGTAAGAAGTCAAATTTCGGGATAACTGTGTCATAATGTTTGCTTCACTCGAAATGTATCCCTGTTGTACTCTTTTCTCTGCTGCCAACCACCCGTCTGATATCATTTTTTTTAAATACATGCGGTATTTGCTTCACTCGAAATGTATGCCTGTTGCACTCTTTTCTCTGCTGCCAACCACCCGTCTGATATCATTTTTTTAAATACATGCGGTGGGTTTCATCTTTTTCCACTTGACTAGTAATACTAACGGATATTTAAGGGGTTGAACAAAGTATACGTATACATTCTTCGTAAGCTGTAGCTCACAACCATATTATTCAAAAGTCATCAGCGCAAGTGTACAAAGCATTAGTAAACTTGGTAAATTAATGTGTTATAACATTTCCAACAGGCCAAACGAGTGCGACAAAAAGCCAGTTCGTTTTTTTCGGCACATACTCTACTCATATAATTATCAGGCGTTTTAACAAAGTAATGGATGCTGCAGTAATCCACGCTTGGAAATTCGATATTTTCTTTAAACTTGCTCATATCCCTTCACTCACTCATGATTATCGTCAAGAACTGAGACTAGCAGAGGAGCAGGAGCAGTTAGTTATGGGATACTTTATTTATGTGTCGAAATAAAAATACATGTTGGTCTCATATTGTCACTAAATAGTAATTAATCATAATTTACTAAGTTTTCTTCTGTCACTAGATTAGCTCCAAAAGGGTGGCATTTTGAAACTGAGAATAACAGCACTCAATGTTCATTACCAGATGGTGCAAGACATCAATATTAAAATGCTAGCAATGAAGTACAAACACGTTAATTGCATTTTTATCATTTCAAATGACTGTTATGCACGTATCACCGTTCTTTTTCTTATGAACAACGAAATGACAAGGTTGAATTGAAAATGTGTCCAATTTGAATAAAAAGTTCATATACTAAGTTGACCAACAAGGTTTACATTTGTGTGCACAACAAATGATTTACGACTTTCAAAGATGTTTTCACAAAGTAGACATTTCGTCAGAATTGTATTTTATTGCTTTTACTCCCGAAGAATTGATTACTATCGCATCAAACCTATTTGTACTCGTACACTGACGAGTTTGGTAAGAGATTTATTTAATCGATAAGACCAAATCCACAGTGGATGCGGATAGAGTAGGATCTCGTAAAATAATGAGAATGAAATCGCCGACCAAAATCAAAAGTGCACATTGTGCACATTATATGCAACCTAACGAGCCATGTTTTGCATTACACCAATGATGATTTTGATTGTTGTTGATTACTTGGTTGTACCCGTTTTAATCGTAAAATCTATCCACTGATACAGAATATGTGATCAGCTCTCCGTTCTCCTCAGATTGGTTTCACTTACAAACCTACACTACATTTATGATTATACGCATACAACAAGTGACCATAATGTAATTCTGACCAGTGGGCAATGCACTGGTGCATTGATATTCGAGGAAAAAGTTGAAAAGCGTAATGTTGCCCGTTCTACTGTTATCAGTATTACCATCTACACATCGTCGTACTTATCATTATCAGTAGTAAATATATTTAACACGGAGAAATCCACTGCCAGGTACACACTGAACCAAAACGAAGTAAAAGTTTTTGTTGGAGAGAGGGAGACAAAAAATGCACACACATCTTTGCAAACAATTTTCATGCGCTTGGTTAACGCATACAAATTAATGCACACATTTCCCAAACACATATTGACGGCCACATTTACCTTCTGTGAATATATTTGCTATTATTATAAGTGCCAAATCGAATAATATATGTGGAGAAGCTCTCACTACAATATTTTTTAAGTGAAGCAAGGAAAGAGAGAAAAGAGCTGAAGTGAATCAAACATCCATCCCTCACCACATCACTCACATCAATTCTACCAAAACTAGGCAAGAAATACATACGCCAAAGCAAACTGTAGATAGAGCAAGCATATTTTTACTTACATCACAGTGGAAGAGAGAACATGGCTCTTTCTTTTCTCTCTGTTCTGGCAACAACCATGGAGCCACACGTATCAAGTTTCAGAACAGGAAAGTAGACAGATGCATTGGAAACTTGATACTCCTTATGAAAGAGCCTGAACATTTTTTCTCTCTCCAACCAAATACGTTTTGGTCATGGCTTTTTACTCAGTCGAAGAATCTCTCTCTGTGTCGATGTTGTGTGTGTGTGTGCAAGTTTTGTAAATGCAGAAGAGGCAGAGCAAAAAAGAAGGGAAAACCTTGTCATATGAAAATATATGGTGGTGGTGATAGATGGAGAATATTATACCTGATAGTAAAAATATTTAGGTAAAGTGAGAATTGCATTAGTTGCTCTTGGTTTGTTAGCTGATTGTAAGCAGAAGGGATGGTTTGCAACCATCCTGTTCTCTGATGTACCACCATGATTCACAATTCACTTTGTGTGAGCTTTTTTAGAAGGACTCGCCGAATGGATTATCCATTTCAGTTTGAAACCTGATTCGGAATGCTGTTTTGAATATTATTGTAGTCCTTAAATTTTAGCACGACCATGTCGATGGTTTAACTATTGCAGAACAAGTCATATAATTTAAAATACCAGCACATTTGTTAAAGTTTTGAATAGCATGTGAAAATATATTATTTTGTTTCTCTCACTTCATTAGTCCATCAACAGCGTTGAAATTTTGGACCATAAAGATGCGTTGATGATCCAGACAGGAAAAGAAAAACATGCACCATTTTGCTTCATCATTAACAAACAAACAAGCATTTTGCTCCCCGAATAACATTATTTTTCATGTAATGTGTACGTAGTAGATATTGTCCTAAACAAATAACTGACTTTAGTGACTTCCAAGTGTCTGAAATTCAAAGCCAATGTAATTAGCTGCGCAAGTTGAAGTTGACAATATGACATACATATGGTGGTGATGACCATTCTCTGCATGACGCGCCATCCCAGAACAAATTCTAGAATGTTTCAGGTTCTCAGGTCCCAAATATCCCTTTATATTATTTCGAGTTTTACGAATCACACATGTGCAGTGTTGACGGACTTCTCATTGACTTTTATTAGTTTCTTCTGCCTTGTAATCCAACGGTCTCTCGAAACGCTTTTACAGGAATTTTTACTGTACTTGAAGTAGCTTTTACGCATCTCTTCAAAAAGAACAGAAAATCCTTTTGTATTCTTGTATAAAATGTTTTGTCCCAAATTTGAAGGAACGTGGGCATTATGCAACGAAACAAATAAGAAATGATTTTTTTGCTAGATTTTTTGTCCACTGTGCAGTATCAGTATTTAAGAACTTGAGCTGGCATCATGGGGCGTAAAGATAATGTTTCCATACCAAGTACCACTACCACAATTGGAACAACAATACTCACCCACCCGCCTTTTCTCCTATGAATGGAGCACACGAACGAGCTGGCTCTCTAGCTGGTTGTTACTCTTCCTCGGTTCATGTATTTTTTGCATACAAATTTTTATAATAGATGAACACGGGTACATTGAAAAAGCAAACATGACACTAAAATTCAAACTGCTTCTTGTATATAGTTTTGCCCAATCTTACAAATGATAATAGAAAGCACTGTATAAAATTCTAGCGAGTCACCAGAGGAAAAGTCAAGCTGTGCTCAGGGATATTTGTAAAGGATGGTCCGTGGGCCAAGTCGTCAGTTAATGAAGTCCGGTAGCATGTGGTAGTAGTTTTTTTTGTCTCGTCCGTGCATACTTCCTTCTGACTTTTTCATCTGCTTCCTCCGTAGGACATTTGTGACAAAGACTCATGTCTGTTTCATCTGAGTTTGCAAGAAACAAACTTGTATATGCCAATCCTCCAAAAAATGAATTGAAATTCTAGGCGTGTCAAACAAACCAAAAGGTTTCCATTTCTTCGTTTGAAACAAGTAATCAACAATGCTAAGGATTTTTGAATGATGTTGACCTTTCCGCGATCTTTTCTTTGATTTGAAAAGAACACAAAGCTATGTGCTAAGTGAAGGCATGCGCTCGTTTAGATAGTTGGCATATAATTCTTTACTCTTTAAATAAAAATTCATCGTTACCATCTTTTTTGTACATCTTGTGGTTCATAATTGACAGCAAACGAGGCTGAAAAATGTAGACCGATCAGCACCAAAAATGCCTCTTTGCTTTTTTTGTCTGGAAATGGTACGTTTTACTACTGGTGAACGGGGAGACTTTGAATGTCAATAAGTAATTTGGTGACTGGACGAAGATGGATTATTGAAGAGAGAGAGCGCACCTTTTTGTCCACATTTTGTTTTACAAATGGAAGGACTAGACTTTACATTCACGACAGAGAATGGAGAATGGCTCCGATCCGACCTCTCCATTCATTTATTTATTTTTCTCTCAATTCATTGAGAAAATACAAAAGGAAAAAGTGTACCTTACTGCAAAAACGTAAGAACCAGTTCAACATGAGATCAATGATTTCTTCGAAATAAGTACCAGCAGCAGATTTTAAGTCATCCAAATGGGCACAAAGCAAACACATGCAACTTGCATGATGCAAGTTACATGTTTAATACTAGAGCCATTAAAATTAAAAGAGTACATTTCCTGAACTCTTTGTCAATGGCCCCTTTCATTTCCTGAGACTTGGAGACACTTACTTTTTAAAATGCCGATCCATCTCACAAATTTCTTCAAAGGAGATTTGTTGACGCGTACTGAGCTTGCGATCTGCACGTCTTTCCGCATATTCCCTTCCCAAAGTTCATTTACTCCTAAAAACGAGAATTTTTAGATGGATAAATGATATACATATTTTATGCTGTTGAATGAAAGGTGTAAAGTTATATTTTCAAGCAAACATTTAAGCTTTCCACGGAAAGTAGTTATAAGAAGGAAAAACTGTACTGCTTTACGGGTTTTTAACTTAGCTATAACATAACTTCCTTTAGCTAACCTTTGTAAATTATAGTAAAAATATACCAGACTTTTACATCATAACATCCTCATAGGATCTTATCATATCATTGTATCATTGTACCCCATTGGACTAAAATTTCAGATATATTTTGAAGACTTACTAAAATATTTTAAATAGCTTAGTCAGTTTCTACAAAGCGAATTAGCTTTTAAGCATTATAATATTATTGAATCAGGAAAATCTTAAATTATTTTCGTCCATTCAGCCAGCTCATTGCCAAAGAGAAACATGTTCCACATCTATAAAATTCTACGTTGGAAAAGTTATTCGTAATTTACTTTGCAATTGAACTTTTTCAATTCCCTTTCAAAAATTTATTTGGTGCAACTTAAAATGTGTATACCTGAAATAACCTTAAATAAGTGCATGTGCACTGTGCACACCTGAAGCTGCAGTGTACCTTCTTTCGTTCACGAATCTGTTTTGTCCTATGATGACGATAATTGATAATGCATCATCATCAAAAAAGCCTGACAAAGCTGCATTCTGAAAGAAAAGACAAGGTAAAAGCCTGTTAGCAATACACATTATTATTATGATTATACGATTATTATTATTACTCCTACCATGATTCATAATAATAATGGAGAGTAATGCACACTGTGCAGAGAAAGAGACTGTATATTATACTTTAGAAAAGCACACGTCTACCCTATATTTTCCCCAAATTTGAAAAGAAAGAGGCCCTCAAACAAGGTGGAAACAAACCGCCCTTAACTATGGCCATTGTTCCGACACAAAAACCCACAAAAGTGAGCTGACAATTCACAGTGAATAGTAAAGTTGTGTGTGCATTGTGCTTTTGTGCAGTGTAGATAATATATAGTGGTGATATAATAACAACACTCCGAGAATAATAGTCATCTCGTCTGATACACGGGAAACAGCAAACGAGCGAGAGAGAAAGGAAGGAAGCAGGAGTACACGACTCACCGTGATGATGATGACGATGATGATAGAACAAAAATGCGCATTAGAAAAATTACGTTGCATGAGATGAGAGGAACGCGTAGACAGAAGGGTCCCTGCTAACCAGAAGGAAGAGAGAGTATGATATATGACGAGGTTGAAAGAACTTGTGCACAGATTTTTCAACAAAATAAATCGTCCTCAGAGTGTCCTTTGTCACTAACTTTTTTGGTATTTGCGTACTTTCAGGAAAACTAAATAAAAAAATGAAATAATGTGCGCTACGGGGACCAAAAAGTACGTTTTTGTAGTAATGGAGGCAGGAGCCACCGAAAAGGAACACATTTGAGGGCAAATGTAACCAAAAAGTAATATACTGCTGTTATCTAATGGCGCAGAGCAGATGATTATATTTTTCCTTTGCCCACAAAAAAGAGCTATCCTTTACAAACAAGCCCAAAAACATTAAAAAAGTGAATAAACGGTATAATATTGTTCATGTAACAGAATAAAACTGAACTGTGAAGGGAGATGCTCATTTATCAGAAATCAATTGCTTTTTTTGTCCTCGCCTTTCTTTGGACATGCCAAACAAAAAAAACCAACTCAGCACTAGTCTTTCCTTAAATGGACGATCGCATGTTAGTCGACTATACATAAAATCCAGGCGTGTTTATTTAAACCACTTTCAAAATATAATCTGGATATCACTTTTTGCTCAGACATGTATACGGCCATATTGCTCTGTCGGCTACAAAACACAATGTTATTATTTTTTGTTACTGCGAAGGAATAGGCGTTTTGCAGCGGATTTGACTCCGCTCGTTTGTTTCATCTTGATTATTATTATTATTATGGCTATTCACTTTTTTTATAAGCATTTAATCTTCTCAGTCACAAAATGGATAATATACTCTTGCTTTACGCTTGCAAGCCTGTGAATCTCATGTGAACTATAATAGAACTCCATTCATAATGATATAATGTAGCAAAAGCCGGTAAAGAAAAGGTGGATACATGAAAGAAAAGAAAGAAGTGGATTTTTCACAGTCTATTGGCCTCGTCGATCGCCCATTTAGCCATGGTTGTCCTTTTTTGTCAGCCTCATAATGGATTATGAACTGCCGGCAAGCCAATTTTTGTCTTTTGTCACGGCAATAACATGGTTTATAAAAGGAGGGGGTCATAATCACAACAAAGTGTGAATTGATTCCGATCTGCAGGGACGTCCTAACTTTTTTTTGCTCCTTCTCAATAATTTGTAACTACTTATGAGCTTTTTGACTTTGCTCGACCATCTGACTTTATACTCATCATTGATACTATTATCACCACCGTCGTTCACATTTCAGTAGATCATAGTGAAAAGACCTTATATGTACAATTTCCAATTGTAAGATTTTGAATGATCTCTCTTCTGCAAACAATTGATGATTTCTGCTCTGCTTCTTCCAGTACAAATGGCAGCACAATGAAATGAACCATAACTGCAGAGCTTTTTTGTTGCTTCATTCAAAATTTATCATTTCTGAAATCGTTTCAGACCTTTTGAAGAAAAGGAAACAAAGGAAAAAAATACTTTTGGCAGATTCCATAAGATTTTCTTCTGCTCCAGCTGAAAAATCAACTGACTTGGTACAACAGTAAACATCCAAGAAATTTAGGTGGGTAGGAGGCAGGAGGTGGACAAGAGGAAGATGTATGGTCTGCTCGTAGATAAAGATTCTGAAAGCCGGTTCATATTCATTCATTCAAGCGTGGTCAATAATCCTTGGCTATTATTTATTATAAATGGGAGATACCAGTTGGAATCATTTGTAAAAATATTAGTTTACTGAGCTTCTCCTGTTTCTGGAGAAATAACAATGAGTTTATTGGATCCAGAGGAATTCTACCTTTATCTTAAGCTCGTGTTTACAAAAAAGAACATTCACAGGCGGAGGATCTTTGGCTACTGTGAAGGAGCAAACTTGAAAAGGAAACTCCAGAAGCAGTATTTTTTAAACGTTGCATAGTGTGCTTAGAGAGCACATGCATGAATGTTGAGCGACAAATCAATGGTGGTGATAAGATACTTTTTGGAGCGTGATAATTGATTTCAAACTGGATTAGCAGTATTAGGTAAACGAATACTTTTTGTTTACAAGCTAAAACTGGAAATAAGCTCGGATTATGGCACATTCTGAAAAAAAATTCATGGTTGCTCACTTTTTTTGTTTTGTTGTTGCAATAATAAGTCCACTGCATGTTTTCCATGTTCAGTCGAGCTCAGCTCGGTTGCACTGGCTCACTGCAGCGAATACATAAAGCAAAAGCAGAAGGGTGGCCTGTTAGATGTTTTGTTCAACCCATCCTTTCGTCGTTGTGGAATGCTTCACGTGAGGTTGGTCTGGTCAGCTCAGCACACCAAGGAAGAAATTAGACAAGCTTCATCTCGGGGAATCTGGTTCATGTCAAATCAATTATTGTATTTATTCATAATTTTCTTTGTGCTTATTTTCTTCTCTGGGAGGTCTCCACCACACTGATCTCAACGCAGTGTTTTGCTCTTGACGTAACCCACGTTTCAAAAACTAACAAATGCACATCTCCGTGTTTATAAACTGAGCAATCTCATATTTTAGACAAATAATGTTTTTGTGCATGGTTGATTACGTATACCATTACAAGAGCATACATTATTATGAGAGTTCACATCGGGGTTGATGAAGTGTAGGTGAAAAATGAAGCTGATGAAGCAAAAAAAGGTGATTTTCATCCACCACCACCGACCATTACCACACACTGCTGGGTGGCAACACAAGAACTCGCTGAGCTTGTTGGTAATAATTTCCCCCTTTGACAATGAGAAAGAGGTGTATCGTTTTTATTTGCAGCTGTGTATCAAGCAGCAGGTTGTATGTATATTGTCTCCAAATTTGGATCGATAGAGGAATGAAAGAGAAAAAAATAAAAACTTATCATTCACCACCACGAAGGATCCAACAACGCCACCACATAACAATTGTCACATCGTCATCGTTATCATCATCATCATCAGCTAAATTGATATTGTTAATGTGGGAAACTTGGTCTATTCAATTTACTTGGTATCACTTTTTCTGATTATTTACATGATACCCATTTAGAGCTATCGATATGGAACATGGGTGTTTGACTAAAAAATTGAGAGAAAGTGAGAGAGAAAATAATAATAACAACAACAATATGTAAACGAGCTTCGGCTTCGCTGTTGTGCTGGGCTCGTTCTTCTTTTCTTGTCACTCTAAAAAGACTTGAATGTTATTAAAGTGGCTAATGTGGGACGATCCGTGTGTGCTGACACGCATTATTGTATTACCTGACACGAGATATATATTTTTTCAAAAAAAAATATAATTAATGGGATGAGACCGAATAAAAAGGAAGGTGTAGTTTTTTTTACAAGTCACTGATGAAAAAAATACTGTGTGTTATCAATTGATTTCTTGAACTCATTTTAGTCAACCCACAACACCAACACACCCCTTTCCCCTCCTCGCCTTTTGACTAGTTAGTTATAGTTATGTAGGTAAAGTATACTTATTACTTTCTAGAACATGTTTTTCGCCCACCTGCGAGCTTTGCCTCTCAGATAAATAATATGTCTTTTAGCGGGTGTGAGGTAGATACAATCCAATTTTCGCATGTACATTTTTGTTAGTTAGGAACAGTTTTGGTCGTGGGCAAACAAATTTTTTTTGTCTGACTGCACAACTGAAGGAAAGAAAACCTAGCCTTTCAGTAAACGGTGGATTTTGGTGAGGGCGCACTCTTCAGAAACGATTCATTCAATAAACTAACTCCTCTTTTATACAAATTTGTGCTCGTTTTACCTTCACGATTTGGTTGTGATGATTCGACAATTTTTCCCCTTTTTTCAAGCATAAATCAATAATGTCAGTCAATAAATGGATAGCAGATCGCATCAGGCAAATACCAAGAGCTATCAGATAAAAAGGAGGAGGTATCATCCCCATAAAGACAAAAATGTACCAAAATATACTTTCAATTAGAACATGCTGCGAGAAAGATTAGTTACATGGTGCTTCGCTTGTCATGTATCACCCTTAAGGTCAGTGTGAGCAATTAAAATTTGTACAGCATATATATTTTTCCCATCTGCAAGCACGAAAGTTACACATTGAAATATTCTTACGAAAAAGAATTATTATAGTTTATCCAAATCTAATTCAAACATGAAATTAAATTAACTATCACGTTGCATCGATAACTTAAACTTTTAAGTTATCCCAAATTAATCGTATGTATAAATAGATACATATAATAGAAGACCTTCGCAAAAGTAACCTGGCGCATATCACGATGAAGTGGTTTGAATTATCGTTTATAAACTTTCGTGACTCCTCTCAAAAGAACAAGGAATTGTAATTAATAGCATTTGCAATTATTGCAGTTTTGCATCTTCGTCCATCATAATGCACATGTAACAAAATAATAATAACTTTGACTCACATTGGATTTACCAAAATGGCATTTGGCATTTTTAACCCGAGTAAAAACTATAATCTGGAAGAGAGTTCTTCTTGAAAGCGTCATTCTCATTTATAAACCCCGTGGATGACTTTCCCCTTTAACTACCATATTCTCTATTTAACAGAATGATTTGGAAAATTGCCTTCTCACCTAATCGCAGTGGCCAAATATTAGGCTTGTGAATCGCGAGCGAACATGCAATATGCAGGTATCAAAGATTTTCCAGCGATAAAACAATTTCATCGATATTGTTTATCTGCTGGTAATATTTTCCTGTTCGAAATAAAGGAGACATGGAAGTAATATTAAGAATACTAAGTTGTAGAGTTATACACTCGGATGGGTAGTAAGTTAATAAAAAAGCTCTTACCGATCTTGATGAATCTGAGAGAGTAACTCAGGCACATTTATTCACAGAAGGTATACTTTGTACATGGTAGTGTACACAGTACACAAACAATGAGCACGCATACACACTCATTGCATTAGGATCTTTTTTTATCATGATAAACCTACTCGCTTTCCGCTTGCAACTTCATAAAAAAGTTCTTTTTTTTGTTGGTATATGCATGTGATATCAAAAACTCCACCCGAATCCACAACCTTTGGGGATGGTTCTATGGAGCGCATAATCGTATCATGGAACCTGAGCACCCTGACTGAAAAAGCCAGTAAAAAGTGAGCAACCAACCACTCTCTCAGTGCCAACTGTTTTCCTCCATGTGGGCTGGCAAAATGTTTCTCTCTTGTATATCATCTCACATTATTATTCCTACCTATGCATTCTTGTTTGTATAAAGTAGGATCACTTTTTTCCCTGCTCGCTCGCTTGGTAGCTGTTGTGTGTGCGCGAGTCACATATTCTTCGTTTTGACTTGAACTTGCTTTTCCATTTTTTGTGCAGCATAAAGAATACTCAAGTTGTTGACGAAAGGAAACAAATAAGCTACTAACAAAAATAACGCTGTTGTGTTGTGTTCAGAGTTATGATATGAAATCCACATGAAAAAAGTATCATGATAATGGGATGATGCTTTATCCTTTCGTATTGTAACTTTTTTAAATAAGTTGAACATGTACAATGCACTCGCGAAAAGGTGAGCATACTTGTCGCACATTTTATTCAAGTAACATGATTGTCCCTTCTTGTCTCACTTTGTGTAGATGGTATGAGCTTATTTCATCATCCTCATAATTTAGAAGCGTTTTTGAGCACAAATGTTAACTTCTCTCAACTGATATCTTGAAAACGTAAAGAATGAATTATGAGATGCCAGTCAGCCAACATTTGCCTACTTGAATACCTTGAGGTGCAGCATTTATACAGCACATTGCGTGAATTGTGAGCCTATTTATTGTCTTATGATTAAAGAGTTACAAATTTATAATAAGACGAGTTATTCACAGGTGTTTTTTGATGACTTCT
>JAHZNF010002805.1:0-17715 GCA_027744215.1 Troglopedetes dispersus
CTCATCGGTCATTGCTTTCTTTCATTCCACGAGCACGGTCAAGAGAGAAAAATGTGCAATAATCATCAGCATCGGAATAATAAACATTGTGTAATGATACGATATACCTGTATAACATAGCTTTCCTTAATTCTGGACAAAGAAAATGAAATTACAGTATAATTTTCTTGGATGTTTTTTCGCAAACTGTCTGCAAATGAAAGAGTGAGTAATAATAACAAGCAAGCGATAGCCAAGCCAGCTCTAGAAAGGCTTTTCCCAACAACGATGACGATGGATGATGAATGATAATCACACGGACTGATGTAATCCACTGCTGTGATATTTCAACCACCCCGGTACGTAAGAGTGCTCTTTTTTTCTGAGAATACCAACGTTTTTTATTTGACTGTGTGATGATGAGTAAGTTTTGTGCTAATGTTCATTATTATATTATATTATTCAGCTCTTTTTGTATTTTTCAGCCGGTTTTTCTTGCGGTTCTTGGTAAACCCTGTAGCCTTTCTTAAGAAGGATACGGATACGTACACACATAGGCAGGAAAAAACCACAAATAACTGAACATATTGAATTCAGAGTGAATGATGGTGGATGGCGAGAATGCGTCCCGTTCTAAATGGTAGCAAAGTTGGTAGCCAAAGCGTCACCTCCCATTTCCACGTAACAACGAAACAGCTCAAACTCAAGACCACCATCAATTTTATTCATTATTAGGTACATATTATCTAGATTCTATCTACATGAATTATCCTTAGAAGTGAAAATTGCAAACTTAATTATTCTCTCTTTTTTAAACTTAAACTTATAATTCCTCTCTATATTCGGTCTGAGTAGATCCTTCGTGTAGCTGTGCTGCAGAAATGTTATGGCGGTAAACATTTTTGACATCGATATTTTATTACACTCTGTCCAGGTGGTTTAACGCACCCTGGGTTTTTTAACGTTTCTTGGATTCCATTTGGAATAATGACGCAGGGGCACAGTGGCAAATAGATAAGGTAGCTACTATTCATAATCAAGTTCATTGGAGATGGCAAGGGTTCATGGAAAATATTTAGGAGCAAAAAATATAAAAAATGCTGTCCGCGTGGTTTAACGCAGGTAAGGAAACCTTCCATAAAGTAATAAATTAACGAAATATTATTAACAAATAACATTCACAATATATTATTGAAACCTCCCTTAACAATTATTAGTATAGAAACTCAGGTTTTTCATCAACCTAAGTAAAGTATCGGTGGGAATTTCATTCCACGATTGATGAATGGCCCACCCGAGAGCCATTTTGTTGGCGTGTTGCTTCACACGTTCGGAAATCTCACCTAGGGTTCCCCATAGGTTCTCAATTGGGTTGGAATCACGACTTTGGGATGGCCATCCCGAAACATGTACCCAGTGAGGCGCCAGGTATTCAATTGTGGAATTTGACAAATGATCGCCTGAGTATTTTCGTACAAAAGTCTAGTGTCTGACTGCAAAATTGTGTGCCTTCTTTATTATATTGTTCTTAATACCACCGTGATACGCTGCAGATTCCGTGTGGGTATCTACTCCGGCTGGGTCCATCTTTTTGTTGTATCTAATACCCCGCCATACGTGAGTGACTCTCCTCCGGATTCACGTTTCAAATAAATCTCAATTCTGTTCGTAGAAAAAATCCAATAGGATTTAATTCCATCGGGGCCGTTCAAATCGAACATTTATATTAACTTTGATCCACATCTGGTTCCAGTTCCTGTGTCGCAACTCAAAGCCCAATCGGTAAGATTTATGCAATTTCGTTAGCAAAGGTTGAGCCACTTTTTTCTCAATGTCAGGGTCGTACTTTCAGAAACAATTTTATAAACTGTTGCTTCGGACACAGAAGTAGCTGTTTCTACAGAGATTTTTCGAACTGACCATTTCCAGCTCTTTACCAGCCCCAAAATCTAGTCATTCGTCCTACCCGAAATTTTCTGCTTTTTGAAAGAAGGCGACTTTTGACTTGCTTGCCGTCATTTATAATCGGATTTAAGTAATTTTATACAACCTGGTGAGATCTACCTAACACGCCCGCAATTTGGACCTAGTGTACACACTTAGTCGGGAAAGCAAATCAACTCTTTCTCCGTTCTGCGAGGTCAAACCTTTCCCCTTATTCTTATCGAAATTTGGCATGACTTAACAATGAAAATTATTTCAATATAAAATTTGACGATACTTTTTTGGAATTACTTAAAAAATATGACTTTCCGGTGGGAAATCTGTGGTAAAATTCTTCTACCGCCAATGAAAATGGTAGGTGCGTTAAACCACGCGGACAGCATTTTTTATATTTTTTGTTCCTAAATATTTTCCATGAACCCTTGTCATCTCCAATGAACTTGATTATGAATAGTAGCTACCTTATCTCTTTGCCACTGTGCCCCTGCGTCATTATTCCAAATGGAATCCAAGAAACGTTAAAAAACCCAGGGTGCGTTAAACCACCTGGACAGAGTGTAACCCAGACCATTAAGCATATATAGGATAATATGCAGCCGCGCAGGTCATAATAATTCATTTGGTAATAAACCTTTAATGTGATTATAGGTGGGGAACTCGTTACCAAACTACCTCCTTCCCAATTCAAGGTTTCCATTGTTTCCAACTGGAAGGAAAAATAAATATTTATTTTCTGCATTCCTGCCGTAACAGGCGGCAGTCGCAGTAATGATTACTATTGTTTTTTAAGGAAAAAAGCACACCGCGGTGGAGTCGCAGTGTGATTGTGTGCACACTTCTATTTACACAGCCAGGTAAAAGTTGATAATCTGTCATTATTGCATTATAAATGAGTAATTTATGGATAGCAATGAATGTTTACTTTTCCAAGAGGGAAAATATTTTTTATTAGTGTCCTGCTGCTTTTTCCCGCTACACGATAAAAATCACTGCATTCCACACATTAAACCTTGGTGACACATTAAGTCAACTTGTTTCCAATGCAGCAGGAGCAACCTTCACTCACACAATACTTTCCCAATCCTTGTGAATGAACAACTATTTGGCTACCAGCTATAAATATTTATTTCAATATACTTTTTGATATAGAATGAAAAAAGGAGAAAAATGAAAGAAAAATATATGAGGAGAGGTAGTTCATCCAACTGTGTGTAATATGTGCATGGTTGGTTAGCCAGTTGATTGCGCTTGTGCTCCGCTGGGTTAGTGTAGCATAAAGGGGAAGGCGAAGCAAGAAGAGTGAGAGAGAGAGAAAAAAAAAGTCATTCAAAAGATCGTTCCTTTTCTCTCTATTTGGTTCCTCATTCACTCATTCACCAACCTTTCTTTTCTTTCTCGTTTTGTGTTCAGGTTCATATCTTTTCCTTTTCTTTCCAGACGAAAAGAAAGAAAAGGCTAACATTAATATCTTTTCGTTACACGTGTATTACCTGTCTACCTCAACATCATATTGCACAGGCATTGATTTTTTTTTATATTTTCTGTTCCATCGTTTCCCTTTTTTTGCTTCCTCTCCCCCACTCAATATTTTTTATTCTCCATCACTGCTTCTATTATCATAATGTAATGTGTTGCCTCTTATAATCTTATTATCCATTATTATCATTATTTTTTTTTCTGGAAACTTTCATTCAAACTTGAACACAGTACACATAAGCTAGCCAAAAGTAAATCCTAACAAAAACCCAGAAGTTTCCAGTGGCTGAGCCATCTCTTGCTTTTGCAATCCTCCGTAAATAAAAATATGCCTCGGTGGAATCAGAAATAAAATAAAGTTACTCCTGATATTTACGTGTGCTGTTATTAGTATTATTGTTCCGTCTGATAAATACAAATCAAAGGCAGAGGAGTGATACATTATTCCGTTGTGTAGCTCCGTCTACGACCATATTTACATGAATGTATGCATGAATGTGTAAAATTATCATAGGAATCCCATGCCGCACAAGGAAAGAAAGACGTCCGTCGGAATTTCATCATACGAGAAGAAGAAAAAATTCTTAGAATGTTTCCACACAAACAGAAAAAAATATACAGTACTCCAGCAAGTATTACCGTTTAGTTGGGTATATTCGTCATGAAATATGGTACCACAATATATCACCATACTCTTTAACCACACAAGAACGCGGCGTGATGCCATTGCGGAGTTGAGCTATCTTAAAATTCTTTTCAAATGAAACAAGAAAAAAAAAGTATTTCCATACGCGTATCCCTTGCAAGGAAATGTTATTTTTATCGTGATGAAATGAAAGTGAGGTATGCATTTCAAATGAAATCGTGTATTTTGTTACAACCTTATTCCAATAAGGAACTTATTTACAAAGGGTAATTTTTTTCTTCTTTTTCGTCTTCTTGTTGTTGCTTCCTTCCTGTGGGATGTAGGTATCCGTTGTTTTTGGAACTAGCCACTGCAGGAATAGATATAATACTGCTATCTTCGCGTAGACAAGATAAATTCTTTTTCGTCTTCTTGTTGTTGCTTCCTTCCTGTGGGATGTAGGTATCCGTTGTTTTTGGAACTAGCCACTGCAGGAATAGATATAATACTGGTATCTTAGCGTAGACAAGATAAAACGAAATTAAAAACTGTAGAATCCAGGTCTCCCACAAGAGTGCAGAAGAGTACCTTTCTTACGTAGAAGGGAATGCTTTTTCCCTATAATATAATAAAATTGTCAATCAACTTCCCAAAAATAGTATAGTATTATTTACATTCCCGTCGGATATCATTTTTCCATGTGGGCATATACTCCAAAACCAGGTAAAATGAACAATTGAAAACAGAAAGTGGAAGAGGAGTTTTGTATATTAAGTCGCTTGATGCCGCAGCTCTTTCCTTACGTATCACATATCAGTTTTGCAAAATTAGGCTCAGGTGTACTCAATTTGACATTTATTGACTTCCCCTCAGACTCTCAGTCGGTACACAGACCAGGCGAAAAAACATATATATAAAAAAAACCAGAGAACTACGACCAACGAACGACGTAGTAGAAGTTGGTCGACAGCAGGCAGGAATTCAAGCGCAACCTGGTAATGCAACTGCTCGAAGGTTGTGTGTGTATTTTTATATGAGTGTGGCACACGAGAGTGCACTGTTGTGGGTACATCCATGCAAATGCAGTTCTGCATAAATACTTGAGTGCGATGAGAAAAACAACACCAAAATTGAAACCCTACTCCGGTGAAAGCACCTTTTCTCTACTTTCACTGGTGCACCCATATCTGGCAATTTTTTTAGGGTTCCTTTGCGAGTTTTTTGTATATTCTCTTTAAATTACAAGTATAGCACCACGCGTACTCAAATACATGGAGGAGCTCTTTTTTGTAGATAATAGGCTATGCGTGACAACCAATTTTAGATGGAACGAGTAGCCTGCATTAGAAATTAGATAGATTTCTGATTTCGTTGAAAAGGTTCAGCTGAAATCAACAAAGATATCAGGATGGTGTGCCACGTTATAAATGATTAAAGTACATGATTAATGAAAGCTTGAGGACTGCTGTGTATGTTTTTCGTTTTTGTACATAAAAACGCAAGCACGTTCACAGTCATTGATCTAATCAGTTTTTTTTTCAGTGAAACAAGCATAGAATACTAGGTATTTATGAGTGGTGGATTTCCGCTGGGGCAGTTTTTATGTCAATGTGTCTCCAAAGCAAGTCGAATGTTTTTTTTTTGGTCAAACACCTTTTTCGAATCACAGTGCCGAAGGATTTGCACATATGAGAAGGGAAGGACGTACATACGAGTGTCCATTCATTCAGGTGGGATATACAGTGTACATATTTGCACAACTGCCTACAAAAATGGAACTGGACAGTGTGTGATCACTTATAGATGTGGGGCAAAAAATGGGACATGGAATATTTTAGCAGTTTTGATTGAAAGGGCTATGCTGTATTTTTGATAAATAATGTTTGCAGAGAGTTTTCTACCTGAAGTCTCCGTTGTGGCTGGTGGCGTAGAGGCGACATACTCAGGGAGCGCCGGATCTATCCCATTTTCCCTGGGAACAGGGCCAGGTGCTGGGATGGGGTACAAATTGTCACAACACTCTCTCTCGGGGAACTCACTCCCCAACGCAATGAACAAGTCACCAACTGCGACGACAAACATGGTCAAAACTACGACCGAATAGTAGACTGGAACACTACCTTTTGACACGTGTTTGATGACCCGAAGAATGACCCATTCTTTTATGATGGGTATTCCTTGTCATTCCAGGTGAAATTACTCTTTCCAAACATACGGAAATTAAAGGGTTATCTGAGAAGGAAGAGACTCTTGTACTCCTCCCTATGATTCTTGCCGACAACTTACGTACTTTATCAAGAAAAACATAATGTTCTACAACTTCTTAGAAAAATTTACATTATCATTATTACACTTTCGTACCTTTCACTTCAACCTATAACGTAACAATATTATTGTCTGTTGTGCCTCAAAAAAATTATTTATTTTGTATATTTGCACAAACCTTGCACTATTCTTATTATTATTACGAATATTTCTATTTGATTCTGTCAAATCGGTAAATACAGACAAAAACGTACAACACCGTTTGTCTACGCCGGGCACACTAATGTATACCAAAAGAAAGGAGGAATTAGAGATGGAATGAGCAGGAAAGTAAACTCCGCTGAAAACTGGGTAAGTTACAAGTGTTTTGCCACATTTTTGAATCCAGCGTAGCGTCTGAATGTGTATGTTTACTCACCAGTACACCAGATCCAGCATTTTCGTCTGTGTACATGTCACCACACTCTTTCCTTTGACCTTTGATGATGATAAATCACTCCAGCTTAAGCCTTTTTTTTCCTCTACTTTCTTTACGCACACGTTTTGCGTAGGCAGTTTGTGGAAGGATATGATACGTCTAATATTTATATATATCCTTGTTCTTTTGTAAAATCTGTAAGAAAACAATTGTGCGGTTTTTTTTGGTTAGTGGCTTCTATTTCGTTTCCCTTTCTCCACTATGTACACACCAAACAAAAAAAGTCATACTACTTTATTAGGTATGTACATAGCGAAATGACTGTGGGCTAGAGGACGGAATCAACAAGACATGTTCTCAAAAGTCAACATGAACTTTTTTCCCACTGCTCAAGCTATGTAAACAAAACCAAGACGTTTTACTTTTGAAAGCCATCTCAGTTTTGTATAATGCTTTGTGGAAAAAAAACCAAACCACGGCAATAATATTACTTTGCGGTAAGCACATTCAAGAGCATCGTCCTCCTTGTGGAACTTTTTTTGGAAAGAATTGTGCCGATTCTGGTTGCATAAAATATCCATGAGATTGAATCAATCTATAGCGTGCTCCTTTGTAATGTATGGTATTCCTCCTATTATAAGGTTTTTCGCCGTTTATATTTTTTTCTATATATTTTTTTAAAAAGATATATCGTATGGGTAACTTTGGTCTAAACGGTTTCTTAATATCTGTCGTGTTTCAATTAAGTCAACCCTTTCTCCTAATATTTTTTGGGGAGATGGATTGAGCAGATTGATCGTGTGGGATTCAACTTTTTGCTGAGAGAGTTCGTTGCAGCAAAAAAAGAGAAAGTTGACGATGACAGCTTTCTTTCTGGTTTTTGGTGTTTATCAAAGGATTCGTATAAAGAAGTCTGGTAGTATTAAAAAGTATCGGAGATAGCTTAGTTAATGGGGATGATGGTGACAGGGATATCAGCCAATCTTGATTATGAAAATATTCAAGTCATAATTCGTTTATGGAAGTTTCTTCCTTTCTATTTTTTACCTATCGAAACGGTACAAGATATTCAGTTGGATGGAGTGGAAAATCATGAGGAATAATATTCACTTAAAGTAAATTCTAAAATATTTTAGAATATTTTTTTTTGCAGCGAAGACTTTTTGGAAGCATTTTTTATTAGGCATATTATTCCTTGTTTTGGTAATAAAGGCTGAAAGCCATTTGATATAATAATAAGCGATATCCTTTTGCATTCCCGCCGTCACTAGATCAACCTAACGTGACAATTTTCCGTGCTGTCAACATTAACACTTTTCCAAACAGGAAGTTGACAGTAAAAAATCGCTTGAGCAACTGGCAGCTCAAATCTTGAGTGATTATATATTTAGTGGGAGAAACGTGGATCTTATGTCAGGTTGGCAAGAATACCTTTTCCGTCGCTTCACTTGTATACACAATGCACACACAAACATTATTCTTTCCCCGGTTTGTAAGTAACGAAGACGTCTCCAATAAAAAAAGAAGGAGCAACGGGACCGTTTGGTAAGCGGGACGGGGAAGCAAGTAAACACATTTTTTTACGAGGAAAAAGTATTCCAAACACATGCAATCCTATATCCTATATACCATGATTACATGCTTCCTTTACTTTGTTTGCCGTGCGTACTCAGAAGTTGCAACAGCGGTATCGAACAACGAGGGGGAAGAATGCAGTGAAGGGGAAAAATATGAGAGAGTGATTTTCTCCGTTTTTTTTATTATGTAGCATGCGAAGCATGCTCCGATGAAATGTACTTAAACATAAAAAAACACGCGACATAACTCCATGATCCTTGCTCAAACAAGCTCATCTTTTTTTTCTCCTTGTTTCACTATATCAATCATCAGCTATAAGTAGGTTTTTTATTATTATATAACATTTTTCGCTTGCCACATAAAATAAGCACGGGCTTTTGGGCATTCATGTGTGCGGAATGGAGTTCACTTACTCATTTTTCCAGCGTAATAAGTTTCCGCCATGAATGTACAATTGCTCATTTCCCCTTGGCTTTCTCTCCCGTTTTATTCGTGCAGAGAAATGAAGTAGTAAAAGTATGTGATTCTCAAGCGGACACAAATGTGTCATTTGCGCCCGATAAACAGACCTTGTTAAAATGACATCAAAGTGGTGGCCAACATGAGTGTTTATTTATTACGAGAAAAATGTTAATAATACCTAACTGTTCGCAAGCACACGTTTTTTTATTATTATTACTCTGCCGTGTTAATAATAATAGTGGGGCATGACAGGCGAAAAAAAAGACATGCTCCTGCAGTAATGTGTGTTTGGCTCCGTTGTGTGGATAAGTATGCCAGTGATATTATTTCCCAAGTTTTCTTCACACGTCTCGTAAAGGATTTCGGACAAGGGATTTGTGAAATCAATGGAAATATTTAGAATTCCTCGCATTCCTTCGCGTGTTTTCATCCAACGCCAAAAAAAAGTGGATTCTCTGTTGGCAAGAAATCCCTTGTCAATTATCTCTGCGTATAGCCGTATGTGACCTAGACTCTACTGAGATTTTTTTAGTCGGAGAGACGCAACTCGACGGTTAGCCTAGTTTGCTTTCTTCAAAAAAAAAATGAAACAAGACAACCGAGTTGAAACAAGGGAATGCAATGTGTGCTTTTGTTTACTCGGCCGTGGAGCAATATAACACTCATACTTGCTTAGGTTTTATCTGTATATAAGTTGTTTTTATTTTGTTGTGGAAAAAGAGTTTCACACAGAAACTGGAGCTACTATCTTTTAATAATAATAATAATAGTAATAATGCTTTTTTTTGTTTTCAGAGTTTTTCCACATGGACCTACTAATGACATAGATTCACCAACTTGNTTTACTCGGCCGTGGAGCAATATAACACTCATACTTGCTTAGGTTTTATCTGTATATAAGTTGTTTTTATTTTGTTGTGGAAAGAGAGTTTCACACAGAAACTGGAGCTACTATCTTTTAATAATAATAGTAATAATAGTAATAATGTTTTTTTTTGTTTTCAGAGTTTTTCCACATGGACCTACTAATGACATAGATTCACCAACTTGCAGTGGTGATGATGATGACGGGTATGATGGAATGAGAAATATTTCACACGAGCCGAAACAAACGTGAATCTAGTCTTCCCTCTAATAAACTACCGCTTTTTTTGTAATATTATTGCAGCTGTTTTAGGAGCGTTAAGCTTCCCTCAGATTTCTTTAAAAACCATGTCTTGTTTGATTCCCATTTATTATTGGGCTAATTCTCTCTTTAAAGAAATATGTATTAAGCGTACTTACTTTCAAACGGTTGGAGAAAAGGCCTTGAGCTTGTTTACTTTTGCGGGGTGTTTCCTTATAATCAACTGACTTTATACTTAAATCTTATCTTGTTTAAAACAAATTACACTAGTTTTGTATGTATTAAATACAATTAAACAATTTTACTTAGATAGTTAATGATTTTATATTAAATGTAAAATGATTTCTAATTACTTTTATACTCTGAGATCTATTTAATGGAAGACGAAATCTGTTGCACTTAATTCCACTTCTCTGCTCCTTTCTCCTGTGTTGCATCCAACTACATTTCTGTACGCGAACACGTTGCACTATTTATGTTGAGACTGGTTAAACCTCTTGCCTGCTATTGTTACTATTATTGAATTCGTAACCGTGTTGCAAATATTATTGCTCGTCAACTACGTATTTCAATTGATACCAGTATACAGTTGCTATATTTAGTGTTTCCGTAAAATATGAGCTATATTTTTTTGGTAAGCTTATGGCTAAAATTGGTAAAACACCGTTAAGCACGAATCCGTAAATAATGCAGTGGGAAAGCTGAACTGCTCCACTAAATAATTCAGAGGTATAAAATGTAGAGCAAATTCGTGAAACAAAATTGAGTGAGAAAATGAAAGAAAACTGACAGTAAACTTTGTGCTGACAAATGGTGTTCGATTTGCAGCCTGAAATTGCGGAACTTATTGGATACCAAATTGACTTACATATATTTTCTCCTCCTTCAATGTTAATGTTGCTACACAAAAAGGTATACCTAAAACTCGTAATATTTATTTGCTAACTGTAACAATCAATAACGTGAGGACGTTGTTTGTCTGCACCTCCAGGAAGTAAATCAGAAGCAGACAAGCAAACATGAATGTTTTTCTCGCGTTTTATTTTTTAAAGAAATGCAGTTTTCGCGTAGAACAAGTTCCCTTGCTATTATTATTTCGAGCTGTTTTATTTTGTGTTCAAGTGGAATTGCGTGAAGACTAGTTTTCTAGAAAAAATACGTACAGTTCCCACTAAGCAGGGAACAAAGGCAAGAAGAATTCTAGTTTCGTAGAAGGTTAAATGTAGGAAGACAACATTTGATTATTAAACCATTACTTCAACCAACACCTCCAAAATATTTTTAAATCACTGTCTATCTCTAAACATTTAGATAAGTTCAATTCTTGGTGCTGACAAGTAACTGGAAACACAGTTACATACTACGTATCTTGAGGTAAAGCATGCGTCAGATGAAGACACAAATCGTTACTGCAAGTTCAAATTCAATCGTTAGTTCTCAACGGCACCCGGCAGTCCATTCATAAAATTCCTAAAAGACTCGTGCACACGTATATCGGTGGAATGAACTCATTGAAAATCAGTCTTCATTGCATTTACATAGGATAATTTACGATTCTCTTTCGTGATGTCTCCGATTTAAATAAATTATCGCCACGTGAAACAAACTGATTCCACTTTTTTCTGACTTTCAAAAACTTTTTTTTTCAAAGTTGAACTTTTTTTTAGCGGAAGAGCTGTTTCCTGCATGCTTCCTACATACTTTTAATTGATCCGGTTAAAGTGAACCAGATTTGTGTGGGTGGAGTGGGTGAACTTATGATGATTTAGCTTGAAAGAATATTCGTATGAGTATTTTTTAGTGAGAATCACTTTAAAAGGATACGGAAAGTGGTGTAGTAATGTTTGAGATGGACCGTTTTTAAAAACACTTGCAGATGGCACTTGCCCAAGGCTTTGACTATCTTTGAATATGCCCGATTTATTTTTTCGTTTTAGGAGGCGATGGAAACGACTTCTGAGGGGAACAGGAGGGTGGTCTCAGGAGATCAAGTGAACAAGAAGTGTCGTCAAAGTTCTTTCATTCCGTGGGTTTCCCTACTTTGACCAAATAATGAGGTTGTCCTGCTATCCCGATCATTTCAGAAGAAAGAAAAAGTACACTTTTCAAAGACTATTTCACTCTAATCCTATTTCACTCTAATCTGCCCTCAGTTTCCAACTATTTTTTTTGTTCAGTCGCCGATCACCAATTTGGGTTTGTATAACAAATTAAGAGATGAATGAATGAGGACGACAGAAATGTTATTCAAACTAATTCGGATGGAATGTTTGTCTCTGTATTACAAGGTAGGTGAATATGGCAGGATAACACGAATTTATGTTACAAATATTGCTCGAAAGTAGTTACAGGTAGATTACGCAAATTTAAAATTTATAATTTTCTATTCACCAAAAGTCAACACTTCATTGATTCCCCTTGTCTACTGTGATAACTGTAATAATTGTGCTATTCAAAAGATTACTTTTTTGTTATGTGAGTACTTGTGGCTGAGAAAGTTAACTGGGTCACTTCACACGCGCTGATTTTCCTATTTTTTTCGCCTTGTTGTTTCCAAAAGTAGTCCAAAAGATTACCTATGGTATTCTTATTATGATAGTAGTACAAAGATGCCGATGATATGGAAAGCAGTTTTGTTGTATCTAAATATGAGTTCCTCTGACTTGAGTAACTTGTCTGGGTCCATGTCTTCTGTCTCTCTCTCTCTCTTTCGTTTGTCTCTTGTTTCTATCCCGAACTTTTCGTATAATATGACAATGGAGTAAAGTGAGAAGACTCCGAAGAAAATCGTAACCGTGTCACAATTCCCATTTGGCTTAAGATAAGTCAGCGGGGTCAACCCAGTACTTTTCTTGTTTGGGAGTATCGCTCAGAAATGAGGGAAAATAAGAAGAGCGAAATGGGAAAGTTCCGTTGTTGTGCTGCTACTCTGCTGTTGTAAACGAACTTGGGCAAATCGTATTTTCTTCTTCTTTTTTTTCTCCCTTTCTGCACTTTTCTTGTGTATTCACAAGATTTCCATTCTTTATTTTTTGGGATGAGTTTTTCTTCTCTCTTTCGTTTTTGTTCCTGTATAATTTTTTTTTCTGGCTTCACCTGGATTACTCTGGGATATTGAGAAAGAACCACAGGAGAGATGGTTGTTGTTCGGAAGAAGAGAAAGTTGAAATGTGAGAGAAAGAATACGGAAGGGAAGAAAGCGCTCAACCGTTTCTTTTTTTTACAACTTGGACTTTTTTTTCTTTCCGTCCTTGTTCAGTTGTATCTGTTTCGTGTGTATTTACTTGGGCTCGTTATCTCTCGTAGGCTTTTTGTTCGTTCTTTAGTGAGATATTTATTAAGTGGCTACAACGGCAACCGGCTGTGGTGGAGATGCTCAGGGAAGAAAATTTCTTTTTCATTGAACCCATATCGCACGATGACAAGATGCTTCATACTTTCCCCTCAAATATGATTTTTCTTTCGTGTGGAGGAGTTGTTCACAGTTTGAAAATGATGTAGGAAAAAGTGGTGTTTAGCAACTACTCATGTAACAATATTCTTTGATGAATGTAGGTATCATCATGAAGGAGAAACTTTTTTCCCCCTTTTCTATCATTTGCATGCAAAGTATTTATACCCACAATTTTTTTTTGCAAAACAGGAAAATTTGGGTCAGGAAGTCTGGTAGACCGATTGTAATTTTTTTTTTAAAGGAAATGCCTAATCAGGTATGCATTCATATTATATGCACACTTTGTAGTTCACGTACGTTCGTAAGTAGGTCCATGTGAAACGAGAGTGGAAAGATTACATACGCTCCTCTTCGCCTCTCAGATGTAGTAACGAAAAAAAAGGTTCGTTGAGAAGAAGACTACATACATGCAATATTCATTTTATGCACATTTTTTATTACAAGGGTAGTCCACGCAGCAACTTTCGTTACGGCTATTGTTCCCCAAGAAAAAATATAAAAGAAGACGACGACTGGAGAGAAGATACAGAGTAAGCGAAACCATTGGAGCACAAAAAAAGCTACCCTTCTTCACACTTTCTCACTTTTGTCAGTCCAACTTTTTCTGCCTTGTATGTTACTATTTTGTACGTCTTCTTTATCTGTTTCACACTGTCTTATCGATGTGTTCCACTTGTATGGGTTTTCCACTTTTTTTATTGCTTCCAACCGCACACGCACACAGAGTTTGCAACTTATATTTGCATTCGCTCCGGAGTATGAAAATCTACGAGCGAAAAGGTCAGACAAGATTGTTCGAGTGTTATGATATCCCTTGTGCTCGGAGAACAAAAAAAAAGTGTGGAAAGTTGAGGATGACTGTGATGATGCAAGGAAAATTCACTGACTTCTAACTCACTTCACAATTACTTATACTATTGTCAAGAAAAAATGTGGGTATATGAATCTGTTCAAAACTGCAACTGCGCTCGAGGACAAAAAAATAGAATCCTCATCATCACAATTGACTGACTGTCTCTTGGCTTCGATGTGGTGCTCAGTTGGGGTGAAAAGAGCTCCCACTTGTCTTGTTCCCCGAACAAGATCTATTGTAAAGAACATGCTTCTCTCGCAACTCCCTCTTTTATTTCTTATAAAGAAATTGTCACTTTGGCAAAGAATGGGAACGTAGACGGAGTTGGAAGGTAACGCTTTAGTTCAAATAATATTGTCTTCAGCAGATTGTTCGAGCTTTTATGTCACCTTTCCCTTCTATTCCGAAGATGATGATAATGTCCTTCATTGTAACAAAAAAATTGTTACTGTGTTTGCTTCACAAGTTTCTACTAAAATGTTTCTTTTCACTTTTTATACTACTTTGCAAGAAAAAAGGGGAGCGGCAGAACGAATGCACATTTTGATTCGGTAATGAGTCTTGTTTCTCCCTCGAGATGCACTGCGAGGCCTTATACGCTTTACTCGAGTGAGAAAACGACGAGAGTTGAAAGCCTAAGAATTTTTGTAGATTTTGGTATAAAAACATGTGCAGAGGAAGCGGAAAAACGGAGGTACACACATCACCTCGCACATATGGACATTTTAAACGACCGTCTTGGCTTTGATTGCTTGTGGTGAATTTTAATGATTTTTTTCTCTAACTTTCTTTCTCAGCTACCGGTCACCATACATTAGAATGAAATTTGTATGCACGTTAATATTTAACGACTGTTTTTTTATAAGATGGCTATTGTGGAGGAGGTAGATTTGCTGAGTAGAAGGACCAGTACAGTTTTACTATGCCCCATCCTAGTCTCTTTCACGAACCACTCACACTCCTCACTTTCTTTGTCTGCTCCCTCGGAGGACAAAAACATTATCGTGGAGCGTTGAGGTAAAAAGTTTGGTTGATTGGTGGTAGTGGTGCGTGCTCCAAACATTCCAGTTATTTCCTTTTATTCTTTAATTCTTGAAATGAATAATAATTTCCCCTACTTTAGAGGTATTTAAGTCGAGTAAAAGTCATGTGAGATGGAAATCTCAGAGAATAAAACAGAGTTTTTTTTTCTCCCCTTCCCTCTTTTTTTACATTCATGTCTCCATTCGTTTTGTTCGCTTTTAGCTCTCACCAGTATAGAATGTTGAAACACTTTTCCCCGAAACCGGAGCACTATAAACTCTCATTTACAATCTTTCAGAAAAGGATATTAATGTTCTTGAAAAGCTGATAACTAATCAAATATTTTTTTAAATTGTCAAAACTCCTGTTCACCTTTATTCTGTCCTTGTAATACGCACTTTTTTGGCGGTGGCACACACACACTCACTCACTAAAAAGAAATATTTTTCTACCTGGATAGATTTCCTCCTCAGGGAAGTGAGTACATTTCGGAATATTTTTTTCTCAAAGGAAATTGTTGACAAACGTTCTCATGAAAAAAAAATCCCTGATTTATTTCCCCTTTTTTGGTATTTACAACCACTAATAATATGATTTCCTTGTTGATGGAGTAAATAAGAGGAGAACGCACAATCGCCTCTTCATGCACCGAAGAGAAAAATAATAGTGTTCGAGTAGTATGTACAGCAACAGGAAGCGACGGCGAAATGTTGTTGGTAGTTAGTTAGAGGAACGAACCCTGGCATAGGTCTCTCACAACTAACCTGAGGAAGGAACTGGAGTCTGGAGTAAAAGTGGAGGGAGCTTTATAGGTTCCTGCATACATGCTTACGAATTTTCTCCCTGGCAAGGAAAGAGCACATGCATGAATGTACGTACATTCGTCTTGTCGGATGGTATACCAGCCGCATTCAGGATACCAAACACAAACGAAACTCTCTCCAGCTCACTCTCTCACAACAGCTCCCAAACACGAGGGTTTTTTTTCCTCCTCTGTGTAGGTATAAACCTTTAATGTATAGCATTTTCTTATGTGTGTTCACGTTTTGTCGACTTCAACTTGCGTACCTTTTTTCAGTTGCTCCTCAGCGAAGGTAAACTGTGATGATCATGACGTAGTGCAGCACATAAGGTGAGTTGAATACTATGAATATGTGTATTTTTTTAGATGGATTTCTAGTTGTGACTTTTTTTTCACAGTGTGCATGCACTACTTCGTTTGTAATATTTCATGCATGCATTTTATACAAAAAAACATGTTTTTTTTTGTAAAAAAACGGGACGAAGTAGCTCACGGATTTTTTTTACTGGCTTCTTGTTAGCCCAGTGCTCCCGTCATCTTTACTACTTGGCCCAGGTTTGTTTATGTGTGTCGCCGGGATGGGAATGTATGTGTGTGTGTGTGTCCTTAGAATAAATAATATGAAACTCGTGCGAATTTTCGCGAAAAAAAAACCTCTGTCTGAGTGCAAAAAAGACAGAGAGAAATCGAATAGGAAAATGAGTCCAACACAATTTCCTCCCTTTTTTAGCCAATATTTTTTTCAGGCGAGTGCTGGTTAGTATTTGTAAAGCAATATTGGTGACGGTGGCGGTATTTCGCACTTATGGACGTTTCTAACTGACGGAATAGAAAAGGAGAGCAAACTGGTCTGGAAAGAGGGAAACAAGCGGTTTGTTCTGAGCAGAAAGGGAATCGTCTCTGAAAGTTGACGAAAAGAGAAAGGAAACGAGGATAATGTGACTGGTTCGAAGAAGAGAATGAGGCCCCCTTCGGAGGATTTTGCACTGTGGAGAGAGTGGAATGTGTAAGGGATCATGAGGCTCGCAAGCAAACACCAAAATGAAACAAAGCAGCAGGAGGAATCGGGGAGAAAACAGCAAATGCCACCAGTCAACTTCCTATGTGATTCTTGCAACAACCAATGTTTTCTGCTGGCTCGGGATACGTGAAGGAATGGGGATTCAGGGCTGACTCCGTTTCAGAAGCTGTCAGCGCAGCAGTGGATTTTTTTTGTTTGGGTGAGACAGGGTAGCTCAGAAAAAAAAGCGACTAGATTGCGGAAACGGAAAGGGGACAGGGCAGCACAAGAAGAAGGAGTGATGAAAGCGGTAACCAGAAAAAAGTAACTTGTGAAAGCAGCGTGGAACAAATTTGGAAGGGCAGATGATATTCAAAAATTTGCTATTTTTTTCCCGCATCCCGAACATTTTGGAGATTGTATACATAAACCGGAAAGCTATAAATTTAAGGGTGCCGCTTGTCACCCTCGCGTTGCAACTGAGAGGACGAGCTTTATGCAAAAAATTTCAGGTTTCGTGTATCGTTCTCTGGTAACTAAAAATCAAACTGGGTTAAACTTGCTGGAGGCATAATATTATCTTCTCGCTTCATCCCAACATATCCATTCAGCCATGAGACAGGTGAGGTTAAATAGGATGCAAATTTTGTTTCTCTGATGGTTATCATCTTAGCCAATAATGCATTACAATATATTCAAGTCTACATTTT
>JAHZNF010002806.1:0-11825 GCA_027744215.1 Troglopedetes dispersus
TCTGACCAAATCTGGTCCGGCCCGGATACCAGTGTCCATCAAAATCCACCCACGCTACGGCACTGCGTGTAATATGTCGTGTACTAGAAATGCTCCAGTGTTTTTGAAATGTTCACATAAATATTCAAATATTAACCTGAGCATATTTTTTGTAAAGGAAAAAAATGAATCAGTTGGTGCAAAAAAATAACATGATGGTCTGCTTGTCTGAGTTTTGCCAAGAATTTTTTTGAAAACTGATTCTTCTTCGCAGACATAAAAAATGTAGATTTTTTGCACACAAGCATCATTCAGGTACATATTTATGATGCACTACTGGCGCTAGTCTTAAAAAAGAGCACAGGATTTACAATATTTTTTGTTTTGTGGGACCAGAAATGAAGAGAGAAAAAAACCGGAGCATTATGTTTTTGCCACAGTTGCTGGCTCTGCTAATGAGTATGCTGTGGTGTGAACGGTGGTGCTCGGAGCAGTAATGACACTTCTTAAGAAGAAGTGCTTTTCACCATTGTCTTTCATCTTAAAATTATCAACGGAAGCTTTGTGAGACGCGGTTTTAATAAGGACACTTAAAGCTTATCCAACAAATCATAGTAGAAGAAGAACGAGGGAAAGATTAGAAGACTGAGATTAGAGAGAAATTTTGTGCACACGAGAATGCATTCTTCTTGAGGATAATTATGAGACTTTTTTTAATTTTTCCCCGAAGTGATTTCTTTAAAAGCGTTTTCCTCGAATTACAAAACAAATTAGCAGTTACCGACAAAAAGACATGGGATGCTCATATTTCCTTGCAAATTACAATCTGGTACTAGTCATAATGAATACCAAAAAAAAGATTTTTTTGTAAAAGAAGCATATCAGAAGAACATATTTTGGCTCTACTTCATCATAAAAGAATCTTGTGTCCTATGTGAAGAGACACTCATGCGGAACACAAACTTATATTATGCTTCGTGCTGAGACATAAATTGGAAGGATATGCCTTATTAAAGAATAACCGTGAATAAAGGAGATGAAACATGCACACCACGAAATGAAGTGGTTGGTGTGCGCATTATAACTTGTGGGTTTCCTTTTTGTCAATGTCGTAAAAATGTCCTTTTCGTTCTGGCGCGATTCCCATTCGGCGGAACACATATCTTTAGAGCGAAAAAAAAGAAATATCACCACTTCGCTAAGCACTGATGATAACCTGCTTAGTAGTTTCATTGGAACTGTTTGACTAATACCAGTTGTGTTCAAATCTAGTTCCATAGCTGATATCTAGATAACATTTTATTTGCAAGAGTAAATACTGCACAGATAAGTTTGATTGATGAAAACAGAACGAGCTTGTGATTGCCGGATAAAAATTTAGACGGAACACCCTTGCGGGAATCGGTTTCACGGAACATTAATTTTTTTAATGGATCAAAATCGGTTTGATTCGGTGGAGAAGCCAGAAGAAGACTCTTGAGCTACTACCACTACTGCCGTGACATCTCATTTTTTCTGCAAGGCAGGCTGCAGCAGGTCAGAGATCTCACTACATAAAATATTAAGAAAGGAAAAGGCTCACAATTTTAACCGCAGAACTTTAGAGTCAGTGAAATAATTAGTAATAACATAAGTAAATACTAATAATTAATCATGAAATTCATTTCGTTTACGAGTGCTCCAATTTAAAATCATTCATAATCAATTGAAGCAATAATGCTAATTGAGTAACTCGGATGAGTGGAAAACTGATCACAGAACAATGAAGGATGATCCGTTTGTACGCCATTCATTTATTACCTGTGATCATTTTGGTGCTAAATGGAATTGTAGATACTGCGGAAGTCGACCGAAATTTACTTACCTTATCACCTCCTGCATTACGTTCCTCCACATCTGCAGCAACAACAGAGCCTTCTTCGTCACTGTCATACGCTTTATAGTACGATTCGCTCATTTTGGTGTATCCAAACTCCGACCCTCGGAACAATATAAAATTTTCCACCTCTNATTTTCCACCTCTTTTTTTTTTTTAAAAAAAAAGGCTGATTCACTTTAAAACTTTGAAGTAGTCAAAGAAAGTGATTCTGAAATCCCTTTTTCACAAAAATGTTTCTTTCACTTTTTCACATGTGTACAACCATTCCAGTTTGTGGTGGACAACCATTATGTTGTGACGACTGGGTCACAAAAATATTCTTGATTAATGATCGCACACTAAACTGTAAAGAGAGAAAACCACCCCAGTAAATTTTTCACCTAATGATCTGAAGAAGAAAAATTTGTGGACAGGTTTCCCATGAGTGAGCACACCCAACCGTTTTGTTCAAACTAACCTTCCTAATGCATTATCTTGCCTTCTTTTTTAGGAAGCCATAAGCTATTAACATTTGCTGTGAAAAAAGAATTTTTTGGACGGAAGCTGTTGTATCTTTTTCCTGACTTTCCTTTCTAAATTATTTTGCACACTGTTGAGACACACTAATCAACATCTAACCAGAAGCATCCTGGTGTTGGTATTTTACAAAAGTGCATCTTTATTTTTTTGCCTCTTCTGTGACGATCATCATTACCATGAGGGGTGTCTACAAAGGAGCAGCACAGCAGCAGGTTTGTTACAAAACTGGTGAAGCTGTCTCCATCTCATGATTTTTCCCAGCTGTCATTTTTCCTTCCAAAATAACGAACCGATAAGAGCCATTTCCCGATGCAATCCGCACACGTGCATTTCTCTGTGCTTTCTGCAAAATGTGTCAACTTATCAGGGAAGACTGAGGAGTATGATGCACTTTAAGTGTTATCTTTGTGTGCTATGAAAAAAGTGGAGGGATATCTGCATTCTTACAAAGTTGCTATTGTAAGAATCTTCTTGTTTTGCGAACGTGCTCCAAAAAAAAGTTGAAACACAAGATGATTATTAGCACTCAGTGTGCACCCGTCCTCATCCTGTCCACAAGAATATATATGTTGGGGAGAAACAAGAAGGAAAAGTTTCCACACAAGAAAATAATTAAGCTGCCAAATGCATCCGCCCAACGAGAAACGCTTGACATGAAAATAATGTTGTGAGGACAAGCTCGAAACAACAAAAGAGTTTGTCTCCTGAAGCCAGCCAGGATCATGAGCACTACTTTTGGTGAAAGGAAAAAGTAAAAAAAACATAAATTAGAGTTGAAATTGTACACAAATAGGAAATACAATCGAAAAAAATTACATGTCCCTTGTGTGTGTGCGCATAATTTTTATGTGTGTGTACATTTTTTCTCTACTAAGTGGCAAGTAATGGTGCAAAAAGAAAGGAAAATTTAAGTAACTCTCTTAATTTCTTGCTCCTTTACCCATTTCTTATGTAGCTTCTCGCCCAAATGGAACAGAATCCGGCGAGTTGCCACTTTTTTCATCAATGCAAAAGAAAGGAAAATTTAAGTAACTCTCTTAATTTCTTGCTCCTTTACCCATTTCTTATGTAGCTTCTCGCCCAAATGGAACAGAATCCGGCGAGTTGCCACTTTTTTCATCACTTGTTCACAGCTTGGCTTGCAATTAGAAAGGAGCAGAATGTGTGGTGCGTGTTTTGCAAAACTAATAATAATAATAATTTGACGACAGATTTATTTTGCTCTAGGATATTTTATGGGTTTTCCGTCAGGTTCTTGTAGTCCTTTTTCGAGAGAGCATACGTAGCAGCAGGAAAATAAATTTGATGAGGACATAGTGAAGGATAAAATAGTAGCAACATACTTTGGCTTCTCGGCTTTTGATAACATTGCTAAATTACTTTTTCATTTCGGGAAGCCAAGCTTACTTCAAAAAATAGCACGACATGCGCTTGCGCTGTACTAAAAGGACGCAGCTTATTTACTTCTACGAATTTAACTTGATTCTTACTTAATAATCAACTCAAAGCTAATCTGCTGCTCCACAACCTTGAGCACCAAATCCAGGCCTTAAATTAGAATTTTGGGAGTATTTGCCATCTTTTCCAGTTTCCGCACTCCACCTTACATGAAACTTTCTAGCAACTTCAAACTCCAACAAAATTGGTAACTTTGATGCAAGAAAGCCTTTCTATGGCGGACACTATCTATGGCTATTATTATTCTCTTCTTTTAAAAAACTGCAAGAAAAATCTTGTGCAAAATCTTTCCAAAGTAAAATCCAGACGATAAGAAACAAGGGATTCTAAATCACGTGGTCTCCGCAGTCATAAATATTTTCGCCAACTTTTCCATTACATCTAATTGTACTTCTTTCCTGATTTAGCTGCAGAAAATTTTTTTTCTATGTTAATGAATGTTGCCACTGTTTTCTTCGTTAAGAATGAGAAATCCCTTGGAGCAAAAACTGTCTGCAGCCAAAAAAAAATATGAGTCTCCAGTAAAATTACTTCACACGTTTTTCTCCTTCTATGTATAAAATAATTTGAAGGTCATATTATACATATGTGCACAATTTTTGTTCTAGGCTGCAAGGAATAAAAAATGAAAATATTTTAAGGCGAAATTATTTTTCTCTATACACAATATGAATTTCTTATACTGATTTGCAATTTGACCTTAACAAAAAAAATAGTAAACCATAGAATTTTCTGTATGAAGACAAAAAATAGCATTGGTGCCTTGTGGCAATTTAAAGGAGATTTTGCACCTCATGCACTCTGGTATGTATGTAATATACCTTTTCACGTGGAGCAGTAATGATGTGAGTTGCCGACGTAATGGTAAAATATTCTTTTAGAAAAAAGTTATCCAAAAAATATATTCTGCGCCCCTCCTCCTCCTCTTTTCACTATCTGCAAGGTAAATAAATATTTTTGAACACAAATATAATGTTCTGGTCACTCTCAGCTAAGCTTGATAAATCAAATTATCTGTGAACCATTGTTTTATGAAAAAGAAGTGTAATTTCCAATGTTGACTGTTGCGAAAATATGACTATCTTCTATGTAGAGAAACAAGGATTTGTCGCGAAAAAACAGGTTTCTCATGATAATTTCCTTTTTGTGCAAAAAAATGACTGAAGATAAATTTGAAAAAAGTATATAAAAAGTTATATACACGAAATGTTGTTCATTGTGTGCTCTACAGTTTTATTGCTGCAAGGATGCCTTTCCTCTGTGATGATTTGTGTGGAATATGAGAAAATGGTTTTATGACGGATTTTTTATAAAAAAAAGAATTTTTTTATTAAACATTTTTTTGATTTAATAAGATTGGATATTTTTTAATAAAAAGGATGCACCACACAAAAAAGCATTTTCGTTTCATGTGGATATTATTTTTCGCGAAAAAGATTATGATCGATATCTTTCCTGTGGAGATAATGGCAATTTGTTGATGATATGATGAAGATTCATGAAAATTGACCTTTTTAAGTAGATGCTATAACCATGAAAAAAAAGTAAATTAGATTGAGTTCCTTGATAAGCATTTTGAACATGCTTTCGCTAAGAAGATTCAATTTCACTTAAATTTCAGAGTTATGTCTGTTTGACATTTATTGCATTTTAAATGACAATTTTCAATTACAGGACATGATTTGATTATCCTTTTTTCTTTTCAGTTCAAAACAAAACGAAACGAGTATAATAAATATTTTAATAGCTCTTGTCATGATTATGTGTCACGTCACTTGGAATAAATTGAGAATCTGCTGAGGAGCAATTAACATGATCATTGTAACACATTATTACAGTACATTAGGATGAGTTGATACGTAATTAAATATAACAAATAAATTACAATGTTGTATACATATCGTTTGGCGGTTCGATAATTACATTTCTATACAAAAAAAACAAAAGTTGTAAATATCCAACCTTATCATACAAAAAAGGCATGTTGATGAGAGTATTACTTAAGAAATTCCAGTACAAATTATATACAGGTATGTGTACAGTTTTAATTCTCTGTACAATTAAATCACATATATTTTTAATGGCACAACTTATCAATACTTTAACATTGAAAACTTTAACATGTTTAGTATCTTTTTGCCAATACTTAGCCGAAGTCACAACTTTTTAACCAATTGACGTCCTACCTTTACACTTTTTTAAACAATTGTTCAATTCATCTCCGAAATAATGTAAATACAGTTTTTTAAAAATGCTTAAGATCCGTACTATTAATTTGCTGATCGAGGCTATTTGTAGATGCATTACTAAATTTTATGTTCACCTTCTACTTTGTATTTTAAGTTTACAGAGAAAAAAGCTCGTTGAGACTCACTTTCAGTTTTATAGTTCGTCAGTGATAACCTCTACCCTCCTTCACACACAATTTTTAGGAGCAAATATAAAATATTCGCACTACCCACGTGACACCTTTTCTTCATAATAAATATTATGTAAATCTTTTGTTCGTCCTCCTACACACACCAATATATTTTTGCACTTCATTGTGAAGAGATAAGCATTGTAAAAGAACTACTCTTTCTTGACAGATGTTCCACCATCCTAAAATAATATTTAATTGGATCCAAAATTGTTTGTAAAATAGAAACTTTCAACTTATTTCAATATTCAGTTCGCTTCAGAACAAAAAAGTGCCAATAGTGCGTCCTCTTCTCGAAAATGCTCTTTAGTAAAAAAAATTACAAGCTTGTGTGTTACGCAATACATCAATTTTTGTACCAATATTATTACCATACAAAATACCATCTTCAAAAATTTATACCCCATTCTTTTTATTATTGTACACACACTCCTTTCTACATATTATTTTTTGCAGATGCCTTTCAGAGCACTTCCGAAAGGTAAGAAGAAAAAAAGGCTCAACATGCATAAATTAGTTTTGAGGTCAGGTCGGTTACGTACATACGTCTTTGAAGGAAATGTGAATTTAACAGGTTCATTACCATTTTTTTATTCTTGTGTGGAGCTAAGTAACGAATTCATTCACTCTCGAAAATAAAAAAAGAAAGGGTACTAAACACTACTCTGAGCTGTGTGAGGTGGGATGAGCCATAAAGTAACTTTTTAATTTCATGTATTACTTTTTTTGTTGCCATTCCTTCTCGTAAAAAACACTCTCTGCATAGTAGACACACACACAACGCTCACTAATACTCCCTAGCTTTTATATTTTGGTTGCATGATCACAGGCAATTTTGCAAAAGTTGGAGGAATATCAGGAGAAGCGATCGGGCTAAAAAAATATTTTTTTGAGCCAGCAGGTGTACCTATTTATTATTATCGCAACGGCGTATTTAAATAGCTCACAGGGACTGGCGTTATTATTATGATTATTACCAGTATTTACTGACTTACGACGAAGGTGATGGTTTTGATGCCTATCTCAAAACTAATAACACACATAAAGCAAGAAAGAAAAAAAAGACATTATGGACACAGTTGTTCTACACAACAACAGGAATAATATTACATAAGTAAAGTGCAAAAAGTTAATTCAAGTAAAAAAAACAGGATTGGTTGTGTGTGTGTGAAGGTGGATGAAAACAATAAACAATAATGATATATTATGCACACATATAATTATCATTGTAATGATGATGCGATCTAATGCATGTGAGTGTGTGTTGATCGAATGTGGTCAAAAGTTTGCGGTTGAGACTTGAAACAAAATATGTGAAATAAGAAATGTATTCATTTTTTTGGATAATCTCGAATTATTTTCTGGTGCAATTCATGTTAAAAATCGAATTAAGGTGAGTCTTGTTTGATCAATTCTTCATATTTGTGAAGAATAAATAAGGAGGATGTCAAACTTATCAACTGATGTGTTCACTAGAAATTCTTGCTATTTTATAATTTTGTCTCGTGCAATTTATGTTTCGGTCTCCCATTCGGCATCTTTCTGGAGTGGCGAGCAGCAACAACAGCTGCAACTACAGTTGCTGAATGAGGAGGTTGCCACTGGTGTGGACAAAAGTCCTGGACTTGTTCCATTGATTGAGGTTGATGCACAAGGCGACCCATTTTGCATGATAACACCGGCCGGTGCACTGTGGTTGTGGTTGTGATGAATATGGTGCATGGATGGAAGGGGAAGGGGGTACACTTGACTGTATAATTCTGCATCTTCTCCGGAATCTACATCTCCTGTGTGGTCATAATTATTTTGAAACAAAGCAAGAAAACCATAAATAAAAATAATAAAACAAAAAAAATACTAAAGAAAACTAAAATTGTTATGTTCATGAAATATGGACACATACCATCACTGGAATTAGTGGAAGGGAGGAAGTTTTCAGTCTTGACCGGCTTCCTAAATTTCCTTTTATACTTGAACTCCCTCGGCAAAGTGTAGGACCTGGGTAGACTCATCTGACTATCGATATCCGACGGGATTCTGTAACTCTTGTAAATACTTTCTCTGGAGCTCGGGTCAAAATATCCTTTCTGATGTCTCCTTCTTCGATCCGCAAATCTGCCTCCTTTTTTCGTAATATTATTATCCCCTCCTCCACTGGTCGGACTGGTTTGCTCACCCTCCACCACACTTGCACTATTCTCCTCCTCATCCACCTCATCCGGGCCCATCTCGTCACCATTTTGGTACAAAGGTTCATAATAGTTTGGGGGCCACTCTGGAGTATAATAGAATCCTGGGTTGCCTTCCACATATTGGACACTGGCGTTCGCCGAGGCATAAATTAAATATTGATGGGGATCCAGCAGTATTTCCGGATCGCCAGGAATCATCATGGGTGGTCTCTGATGGATCAGATGATGATGCTCCAAATTGTTTGCACTATTTTCCTTATCAAACCATGGTTGCTTCTTTTCTACAGGAATGGGCTGCCTTCCTGAAACAGGTTGCGGGATAATTTCGTGCAATTCTGGGCGCTTCAATTTTCCTTGCTTGATCTCCTCCTCAATTTCTCTGAGCTCGGCCAACTGCTGTTGCTTCTTTTCTTGGAGCTTTTGTTGAATATCTATTCGGCTGCTGACACTTCCCTCATTCTCGCTTCCCATCGTTAGTGATAAGGGACGTCTCCAGAAAGGCGCAATAATTCTTGCTCCAGAAGAGCTCGAGCTCTTATTCGCAATTCCTGAATGATGATAGGCATAACTGGAGCTCGCGGAACCGTTGGAGCCATTTGGATGATTAGATTCATATTCGGGAAGGTCATAATGTGGAGACATGGAGTGATTGCTTCCATTATTTTGGACACTGCTGGTATTACAGTGGTCATAAGGGTCCATGGGATGATGGTGGTGATGAGGAATGATTCCATTTGCTCCTGGATTTGTGTTCGTCGCCAGAATCATAGGACTGGAGCGGACTAGATGTTCAGTTTGGCGGAGGTTATCTTGAGAAACTACTGGTGAAGTGAGCACAACAACATCTTCCTGCTTTGGAGTGCTCGTCATCATCACAGGAGAGGGAGCGACTGCTCTGGCCACAGCAGCAATCATGCTGGTGGTCACTGGAGGAGGAGAAGCTGGATTTGTGGAGGTGGCCACTGCCGGTGGCGGCACGAAAGATGTGGGCTTCTTTTTCTTCCGCTTCATTGCTGGATGAAAGCGACAGTTGAACACACCTGGAACATTGGGATGATGGCTGTGATGGTTATTGAGTTTGTTGAAGAGGGAGCTTCCTCCAGAATTTTTGTTCGTTGGATCTGAACCAGTCTTGGCTGAGGAGGAGGAGTTATTGATACCCTTCTTCTTATCTGAATTATTATTACCCGGAAAGTTTCCAGATGACTTTTTCTTGTTCCCCGTGTTATTACTATTCCCTCCAGAAAGTATCACAGATGAAGAAGACCCACCTCCCATGATTACCCCATTATTTTTGGACACACGCGGAGTATCGTAGTGAACTCCTCCAGAAATTGTGGCAATCATACTTCCATTATCATTCATAAGTGAGCAGCCGCCAATACTACTTGTATTCCTGTAAATGGAGCTTTCAGCGTCGTAAACGTAACTTAACTTTTTCACGTGGAAATATTTATAGTAGAGGCACATGAAGAAGAGACCACCCAAGAAGCACAGGAACACGGACCACGTCACACAAGTTCTGAACCAGATCTCGTCCTCATACCGCTTCGCAATGAGCCACACACTCAAAAGGAGGGTGTTCTCCAGAAACATTGTGACATAATAGATAACCACTTTCACTCGAGACCAGAGATACATGCATCATAACTAGAATCCCACTGGAGCAGGGAGGAGGTGGTCCTTCCAGGTCAGTCCCATCTGGAGCACGTTGGCCTCGACGGGTACTCTCTTTGTACCATTTGAAACTCAGAGCTTGGCTCACACAACAGCTTAGCATAATGAACACAAATCCTAAAAGTGACCACTGCCACATCAACTCTCTCGGCATGGAACTTACTCGTTCCTCCACTTCCTGCGAGGAAGAAGATGATAAGCGAGTCCTTTGGGATAAGTGGGAAAGCTCGAAAAGATCCTCATCAGTCTCAATACTCATTTTATACCAAGTATACACCGTCAATACGTCAAACACCACGTCGCAAAAGTAAGCGGCTAGGCTTATCATGTTAAATAGGGCATCACAAATGGGCAGAAATTCCTGATTCGGATTGATGAACGGCGGCCTCTGCTTAAACTTGTGGGCAGGATTGGTTGCAACGGTTATGATGTTATCACCAGTGTCAATCTTTTCAGGAAGGGAGTCATCCTCCAAAATTGACTTTTTCGCTTTCTTCTTACTTCCCGTCCGGCTTCCCGTGTTGTTGCGGGAGTTTCTGTAATTGTTTTCGTAGTCTCCGGGGCCGTCCTTGTTATTAAAGTTTTTACGGTTTGTACTGTTATTATTGTTATGATTGGGGGTACCCCTATTTCCTCTCGTATTTCGGTGATGATCTCGACTTGTAGGTGCGCCAATATTGGCGGAAGTGGAGTTCCCGCTTCCACAGGAAATTGTGGTGTTGGAATTTGAGTTGGGAGGAGAGATAGAATGCGAGCTGTTGTCGCAGTTGATATGAATTTGACTTTCTTCATGGAGGTGATTATGGCCGTGGCCCACTAAGCTCGTGGAATTGTGGGTTAAATGGTGATGATGGTGGTGGAGGGGACCACCACCCAAGGTGGCTAGAGGACTTTGGTCTACAACTATGCCCAAAATGTTGCTCTCAGTGCCCAAAGAATTAACACTGGGACTTTGACCACGGCTTCGTGGAGTGGCGCGGGCACTTGGAGGGAGGTGGTGGAGGGGACTGGGAACACCTCCTCCTCCTCCTTTGAGCATAATTGTGGGATTGCTACTTCTTCGGGAAGGTCCATGATGACCTGGAAGCAGGTTTGTCTCCACATATCCGAAACTGGAAGGTTGCTCTGGAGTCGAGTAGTAATTGTGATGATGAGGAGTAGTATTGTTGGACCTCTGGGCTCCGATAAGACCACCGACGACCACAGGTGAAGACGATGACTCCATACCGGAAGGTATGGAGCCCGGCTAAGGAGTTCCAAGAAAATTGTTTCCTTAGCACTTCCGATAAGTGCTTTGATAAGGGTGATGCAGCAGAGAGAAAAGTGGAGACGAAGATTTGAGCTGAATCTTTTTAAGCGTCATTTGGTTCAGAAATTTTTTTATGGAGCAGCTCCGCGTTTTTGACAGTTTTATTGCAAATTACATTCCAAACGAGATAATATAATTTTTTTGAAAGGGAATGATTGGAATACCTAAAAAAATTCAATTTGGATAGAGGTGTGATGTTAGTGGCGTAGTAGTCATTTTCTTCAAGTTGGAGCGGGCCAATCCTTTTTTTCAAATGGAGAAGAGTTGAGAAAACAATAAAAAGTTTTCTTTATTGGATTCCTCTGACAGATTCAATTTTTTTTGCTGGTTGTGTGTGGACCCTCTCCTCTTATCTTCTTTGCTGCATGGTGCACGCACACCAAAAAAAAATAT
>JAHZNF010002808.1:0-12540 GCA_027744215.1 Troglopedetes dispersus
GATCAATGACACTGCAGTATAAGAATGGTGTAATCTGAGAAGGGGAAAAACTGGTCGCACTGATCCCTAGGTTTTAGAAGTCATATCCATTGAATGAAATACATTTTAGAAAATAGAAAGGCGGCACATCACCAAAAAGTCATTTCAAAGTTCCGCATCGTAATGTCTCTATTCATATTTAATAAAGAATTTTTGCGATATCCATTTTTCGGAGTGGAAACCTGTTCGCAATAAATTTCTCAAAGCATAATCTGGATTACAATGGCTGCTCATTATTCCAGACATTCTGAGATATTAAATAAAATATTTTATTCAATTAGACTATTCAGGCAGAGGGTGAAATAGGGAAGAACTAAAAGTGGAACGTGTGTATCCCTTTGGAAGGTAGCTAACTTTTGAAAATTTGCTCACACAAACGACGAGAGCAATATTATTAGTGCCCGCGTTCTACCTTTCATTCACATTCACAATATTATTATGTTTCCCTTCTTATTTTATGTAATGGGAGCATATTATTTTCCTCGAACACGTATTCTATTGAATATTTATGAGAGAATGCAAGAATTCTTCGAATTTTTTCCAAAGACTGTCGGTTTCCCATAAAAGGAAAGTGTAGCATAACGTTTTCTTTAGCAAAAAAATGTTTAATGCATGTAACATATTCGTATCATCAACAAAGATAAAATTGTGCTCGGGTGGGTATTGTTGTTACTTCTGAGAACAGGGCTTTTGGAAGAGTAGGTCACGCATGTTGGCATAAAAAGTAATGCTTGGTGTAGATCAAATTGCGTTCCAGGAATGCTTGTTCCGAACTTGCAGGTTACGCAACATACGTTTCAGAACGTTCTGCCGTGTGATTTCCTAAATAGAAATCTCAATAGAAATATGGTAGCGATTTCAACTTATTGCTTACGCTAAATCAATGCTAACAAAGAGAGTTAAGCGTGTGTAAACTTTTGGAAGAGTAAAAAATAAGGGATAATGAGCAGTCTGGCATAGATATAAGAGAAAAAGTTAAATGTATGATTATTCATATTTTGAAGCCGAAGCATCTGGTTACAATTTACATAGCATCACGGTGACATGTTAACACTTCCCAAGTTTTCCCAACAAATTGCGTGTACAGAGTCGATGGCAGATGCTAGCATGAAAGCATAATCATACAAAAAATGATTCAGCAAAAATTGAAATTGTTTTCAGAATCTATGAAGCTTTACAATTTGTAAACCCTAAATGACATAATGTAGTTGAGTTTGGGCACTTCTCGGTACAACCAAACCATGTCACGTATGAAAATGAAACAACACTCAAATTATGCTGGGTGAGCACAAAAGAACAAATCCTGCAGAAAAAAAAGAAGAATTCTTCCATTTCTTGTTTTCTTGCAAAATACAAAGGGCACAATAAGGACACGTCTACATCCATTCTAAGAGTTTCGATCAAAATCAGCGAACTCATGCACAAATCAAATTATCCAATTTGTGGAACAATTTTTCAGGCAAATTCGTGTTTTTCGAAGACATTTTCAAGTGCTTCATTAGATATTCCAGTCGTGTTACGTAACTGGTCCAATTCAATAATATCACAAAGACTCAATGCGACAACCTCGCTTATTTTTAAATTTCAATATTAATTTATTAAAAACAACTCATTTATTTGCAATGACTATTTCTATTATAAAAGCAGTGAGAACGAATAGCCAGTTGACTTTGCAAAACATGTAACGAATATAAGTAAAATTATAGAAAAACTCCACATCAGAGAAAGCCGAAAGAATGAAATTAAAAGAATCTTGTCGGCTCCACCTAAAAACTACTGCAAACTTTTTATTCATGTATTTTCAAAATACCCAGATTCATAACGACTTTGTCAAGTTCGCATTGTTCAATTAAAGTGATAAAGTGGGCTGTATGTAGTTCTGTTCATTAATGTTTGTGAGCATTTCTGTAACAAGGGACGCACAGGAAGAATAAGCAACAACACATGAAAAGCAAACAGATGGAAAGTTTGCTTCTTGGATCGTTATCAATGATGCAAAGAAGCCAAGCTGGAGACAAGCGAGGAAGAAATGTCCTTTACCTTTCCGTTTCTAAAAAAGAAAAACTACTCCCTTAAGCTGAATAAAAAGAATTACGATCTTGATCCCTTTCCTTTCTTATCCTTTCTCCCGGAACAGAACTTAAAAATCCTGCTCGTTTTTCGACCATTCAGTTGAAAAATAGTTGTGATGAAAACAAGCACTTTTGGATGATCACGGAATCTTCAGACCTCCAGCGGCGTCATTTTATCATGCTGACTGAATGAGAAATGATACATTGCCAGTTTTATGACCACCGTTGGACTCAGAATTGAAACATGTAACTAGCCATGAGCAACTGGAACAGTTGACCTACGTACTTTTCCACATTTTTTTTGCTGCGGGGAACCCGTTAATGGGATAATGTCTGAAGAGGACATAAAAGTGGACCAACATAATGTTCGTCAAGAGGGCTCTGTCTGTAAGTAAATACGCCTCTTTTCCTACATCCCCGTTGTTTAAGTAGGTTTTTCTTTACGATTGGAGACGTTGTTTCCTCGTCCAATTTATTTCCCACTCAAGAAGGCTCAATATTTCTGGGGTAAATACAAAGTATTTCAAATAAGAAATCGTACTTACATCTCAAGGATTTCGACGTCATCAGATGAGGAAAACATTATTACTGCTGCTAGTAAATTGTTGTGTTTTTTATTAAATTATGGCTCCTTTGTTTCGAGATTAGTTAACAGAGAGTGTAAAGTTAGCTCTACTAAAGTTGGTAAAATGCAGCAAAATGTAATTATGACCAATCACCTCCTAGTTGTGAATTGTATTAGATAAGGTGCAAAACTACTTCACAAACTTCGGTCCGGTCTTTATAGTTGCCGGTTTGTACTAGTCGTCTAGTGAGAACTAACCGTGAACTCACGGACTCCCGTACATCCGTGATGATAGATTCCGAACACCATTACTACTCAAATATGGTTAGAAAACTTATGTCTGCTTTATCTTGACCGCACGTTTTGTTCTGTCACTGTGGAGTGGCTTTAATATTCGAATAATAAAATCAGGACACGCGGTGTTTCAGGCATCATGTAGGTCTTTGTACTGATACGAAGTTAGTTTTACTTTTCTCTTTGTTCTCTCTCAGTCAAGGTTTTCAAAGTGTTCCTGACCTCAACGAAAGAGATTACATGGGAAAAAATCTTTAGAAAAGCGCTCCGGCTAATTAATTTTGAGCACATATTGCCCTTCAAGTTTACTTTGATTAATGAACCGTGCCAATTTATTCACCAAAGAAAGAAAGTTCAAATTTCCTCACTAACGAATCGGGTGGATAACGTGAAGATATAAATTAGGTCAGTGCCATATCTTGTACATCGCACCGGTGAGGGTCTGGTCAAAACCAACCCTGAATCGACATTGGAAATCTCATTTGGTGTGGTCAGTCAATGTCTATAAAATCTTTACAGTTCGAATAGATAGGCGTACCACAAACTTATGGTATCAGTGCTGCTGACGACGTGAACTATATAGTGTCAATCAGTCATGTTAGGAATTATCGTTAATTGAAGCACATTCTTTGTATAAAATAAGTTTGCGACCATTCCAAAATCCAATCTGAAGACTTGGTTCCTCCCAGAAATTAATCTTTGATTTCCGGTTGGAGCGAAACCCAGCGACAACATTTGACACGCGAGTATACCTACTACTGTATTGATAAATCCAAATGAAAGGTGCACAAAACAAGCCTCCTAGAATGATACAGTACCAAATCTTGTCTGCTGAACCTGGTGTTGGGCAATAATACTGTAGAGGATAGTAATCAGGCCAAATGGTCACAGTTTTTTTCTGCGTTACTGATACAATTTGTGCACGTTGCAATTTCTGAATTAGCTGAACCAGTGTTCCGTCCCTGAATCCATCCGACTTGGAACAGGAAACAAAAAAAGGAAAGGAGAACCCTAGTCCATTATCTACATATGTACATGGGTATTTTTATATCAGGAGGAACAAACAATTGCCAAGCATGTTGTAAAGTTTGACTCCGACGAACATTGGTACAACTCTTATGCTCCACTATAACCGGCTCAAGAGAGCCAAAATGAATATAATGTACCTAGCCTCCACAAAGGAATTCAGTGCATTTGGGAAAGGTGCCACAAACATCAGCCTTAGTGTATCAACTCAAGTTCGTCGTTCCACAAAAAAGGAGAGACAGCGGGAGCTAGAGCAAAAGAATAGTATTATGTATGAGTGAGTAAGACGAAGTACAAAGTGAAAAGCTCACTCAACTATATAAGTTACTTTACTCAGTGATCCATCCTTTTTTCTCGAGTTTTTTATTCCCTTTCTTTTTTTAACCAGCTAAATAATATAATACGTGTGTAATCGCACAAACGTCGTAAATAAGTAGGCGCGTCGTGTGTGTATACAAATACTTCACTATGCGCTTCTGTATAGTGTGCGCTTCTTTCTTCTCACACTACTAAACTGCAACTCCCTAAAGGAAAAGCTGACTAAGTCCTGTTTGAAAAGCATTAACATTAAAAAACACAAATAGTTGTACTGGAGCGGAGCAGCATTGTAGTCACGTTGGGTCGACTTCTGTGCGCCAAAAAACGAAAATGTAATAAAGTAATATACATACGTAGGTACGTATACAAATGACCATGTGAGGGAAAGTTGAGCGGTGTATGGAAAATAAGACTAAAGCATGCATGGCAGCTTTAAGCAATTTTCTCCTTTCTTCTATAAACTACACACTAGGTGTTTTCTTCTTTTCTTCATCTTTCCTTTTTAGGTATAAAAGGAGTACAAACATAATAATATCGTAGCTCAGTCTCGAGGTCTCACAACTTAAGTCTCTTTTCCTTTTTTTTGCCCACGTATTTTTGGCTGCAGCGTCGGCTTTGGCAGTGGCACGCGATTCTTTTGACATGCACGAATGTGCTTTAGAAAACGGAAAAGGGAATTTTGCTCGTGGACTCGTATCCCGAATATTACATTGACTTAGAAAATATGCGCTTGGAGTAATCCGCAACTGTGCCCAGATGTAGAGGAAAAGTGGGAGGAAGAAAAAGGGAATAAGATAATTTTTCTCCATTTTTTATACCTTCACTCACGTTCACTCGTGTAAACTATAATCTGACCCTAGTCCAAACACGGATGGACACAGCCTACTTAGGAGAAAATTATGGAGGTATTCAAATAAAAAGAAATGAGAGGAGCAGAGAAAAAGCATTGCTTATGATACTTGTTTTTAATGGGTGTGTTGCACTCGCCGCTCACTCAGCTACCAAGCCGCTGCCTTGGCCAGTTGGCTCCGTGCTCCGTTACAAACGTTTTACTGGAATTTGTTTTCAAGGGAAAGCATGTAGGCAAGGCAGGCATCGCCTCCAAAGTAAAAGTTATGCGGAAGGGATATAAAATCGTGATGTGGTAAGTCGCACCTCAAGATTTTTGTTTTTATGAAAATAGAGAGCAAATGGTACATGAAGATAATACCCAGTTTTCATTTGCCAAAAGATGTGGGAAAATAGCAGTGTGGCTCTCCAATAATAATCTAATGCTAAATTTGCATATTTGGAGTTTCATTTAATTTTTCTTTTGTGGGGAAGGTCAAACAATTTTATACAAAAAATCACAAGCAGTGAGCTGCAGAGTCAAGATTCTCTCAATTTTATTATTTTCATGTGCTGCACACATGGCACAGTGCACTTTTACTAGCATTTACTGGGACGACGGGCTGAATAAAAATGTTTCGTTTGTTCTTGAATCAAAATAAGCGCATTAAAATTCGAGATATCAAAGCGGAGAAAAGAAAGCAAAATAGTAAAAAGTAGCCAGGTTCAATGCAGATGTTGTCTGTTTTCACAACCATTCTTATACACAAAGCAATCGCGATTAAATGGTGAAAATAGGTTCCCGCACGCAATTTGTATGCATGGGCTGTCAGCAGTTGCTCATTAGTTTTGTATTAACGCAGGTTTCACCAGCCTGTCAGTCTTATAAGAAAGGATTTCTTCTAATTTAAGTTTCAGACTTATCAAAACACAGGACGGAAAACTGAAAAGTCAAATAAATTTATTTTTAGCTAGTCCAATTTAGATTCGTTTTATGTAAATTGGAACAGCCAACGTTACAAAAACTTTATATAGGACAGCAGCGCTAACAATTGTAATCCACACTCCACGGTTCCACACTAATGCCTTACTACAACAAAAATGATCTTCGTGCCGCAGCCGAGTGTAGTATTTTTTCTGATGTCTCCTTCCATTTATGGCCACCTTTCTTTTGAAAATTATCAGGTGGAATAATGAACCACCATTTGTTTGTTTATTGCAACGCCATCATGGTGTTCACAACTTTTGTGGCGCTATCGGCTATTTTTTTCGTAACCGTGAGAGTGCCCAGCCCACAAATAGCAAGGAATAAATGTGCAATTGCATGTTACGGGAGACCTTGTGAGAACATAATTTGTTAGACTCGTTCCAATCCTTTTGTTATATCTCAGGATCTCACGAGGAAATGCCGTGTCCTCACTACCACTCCGCCACATGTCCCCAAAAAAATTTTTTTCACAGACCAAGTTTGATAATATTAAGCATCGGCACAAAGAAATCTATATATAGACCAAAGTAGTAAAAAGCTCCCTGCCTGCTTGCAGTTTTTTAAGTTCAAGTTATAAATATCCTTTTTATTGTTATTACCTTTCTTCCTCTAGTCTACACAGTGATGATAACAGTAAGTTTTACTTTTATTTTCATTGTCAATGCTGAGTTGAGCGCAGAGTAATTTTCCTTCTCAGTCAGCCGTCTCCTTTATTGTTATGAACTGATGAATAAATTGGCGGTCGCACCAAGTTTATCTGCGGCCTACTACTATATGGTCTCATGGAAAGAGAGAATGAATGGAACGTGTATCAATGGAGTCCTGTTGTTGTCTAAAAACAAGTTTTGGGAAAAAGGTCCGGAAAAATGTGGAAACCGGAAGGAAAGGAGAAAATCACTTTATTTACAGCTGTTTTTTGGGATTGCCTAAGACTATGATGTATGTACTGAAGAAAGAAAAAGAAATTCGGGCAGAGGAGCGCTGTTGACGGCCGATGTGTGCAAATAATATTTTTAAAAATTGTGCTTGGCAGACAGCAGAAACCCAAGTGCATTAGAAGTGTGACTTTTACAGTATTCACAGGAAATGTAGACAAATGATACACTCTAAATTAATTGCCCGCCATTAGCCACATGTTAAGCCCTGGCTGCATGAAACTAAGTAATACATATGTGCATGTGCGTCAATAAAAAAAATTCTCTCGAAGAATTGAGCCAAGGTTGGAACTGACATTAAAATGATATAGTACCTCGGTCGTTGATTTGTACCATGGACTTACTTGAGAGAAAAACTTTTTTTGATAAATGTCAGGTAGTTAATATGCATTACTGCGGTTAAATTCTGGTAATGGGAGGGTATTAATGGGGGCTTAGGTGAAATTAACATACGCCACCGTTTCAATTTTGTGGAAGCCTTGGTCGTTACCTTCTGCTGAACAAGGTAGATAAATGTGATTCATTTGAGTTACAAATCTTTTTTGTACCAAAACTTGCTAAATATGTGTTTCCACAAATTATATGGCTATGCTCCGTATGAAAAAGTTGTGGCCTATAAGCTGTGTGCATATAACCACAACAATTCATATTTCTATTCCTTCAGTTTCCAAAGGCGAAAAATAAATATGCACATTGGGAATGAGAGGTGTTCCACGTCAATGTATTTTCACTGGGAAATCTGTAACTTTGAAGTTTTTCTGGCAGTGTGCAGTGTGCACACACATTCAGTGATGATGATGCATTTGTGAAACACATGTTTTCCCAACTGATCACGTCATAATATTTGCACATGGCTGTTTAAAAATATCCGACGTAAAAATAGACGGGCAAAAAAAGTGCGTCCGCAATCAAACCGAATGATCAACGACACGATACACATGTTCCTTGACACAGACTGCTTCTCGTGTTCACAAGCACTATTTGAAAATGACGACGGAGGAATGCGAAGCGCATAAAAGAGCCTACACACACAAAAATAGGATGCAGCAATAATGCAAGGTTACGCATTTCGTGTAGGTTTAAGTAACACATTAGACTGTTTCACGTAGTCACAATATGTCAATGCCAGCCTTAATCTTTATTATTTTTAATGGGACACGAAGCCAGCGTGAGGAATCTTGGCAATTGGGTTTTATTAGTAAGAAAATCTCTCGCATTTCACTCACGCAGCAGATAACTACACATTATGGAGCATGTGAGCTGTGGGAAATTGTTTGTAAATATTTTTATTTATAACATGATAGACTATCGCCCCAAAGAAAAAAATAGCGACGGAAGCAATCGACGCAAAGAATAAAAAAAGCTCGAAGCTATTTCTCACCAACTTTTTCGTCTCACATGGTGGGAGTCATGCTGCGTTATGGACTCAAGCAAAGAAACAAAATGTAGCAAAGAAAAAAAGAAGCTGACTCTTCACTGTTTATTAATAAACGAGACACACACAGAGCAAAAACGTGTGGTACAATGTATAACTGTTTTATAAAGACAATATTGAAGCGCAGCAAAACGAAACAGAAAAAAACGCAGCAGATCTCAAAAGTCAATAGCATCTGCAGTGCAGGCATTATGGCACTTGTACTTGCTCAAGCGAACTTTTATCCCTGCAATTTATATATTTTTGCTGGGATTTTAAAGGAAAAAATGAAACTGTTTTTCATGGCGTATATGTGCACATATAAAATGTCCTGTGAGAGTGAGTGCAATGTTATAAAAGTGTGTTTTTGTTATGTGTTACGAGTTTTTAGTAGTAGCATTTTTTAGTATTGTTCTAAACATAACAAACCTGGCAGGCTTCCGGCCAGCACGAAGGAATCCTGTACCAACTGTCCCTCCTCCGGTCGTGGAGCCAGCTTGCAACAGTGGGCTTTTCTCATCGGCTTCACCGCCGCCACCACCATTGTTAATCTTATTGTCTTCCCAAGACATCTTTTTATTGTTTTATATTTTTTACCACTACTTTCTCTACTACGATCTTTTATGGTAAGACTTCCACCACAGTTCTTTTTGTCGTGGAATAGGAGGAATTACATTAAGTGTGTCTGTATTTGTGGGTTGCTTCTTGTTTCTTGGAAGTTTTAATAATGTCGGGGAATGTTGAACTATGATATTCTTTTTATGTTTTTTTGTAACATGTGTATTATTTTGGAAGTTGACTGTTGATGATGATGTTTTTGGTGAGAGTATTTAATGCAGGTGAGCGTTTCTGAACCTTTTACTGGGTGTTTTTTAATGTTGAAGATTTTTTTGTGTAACGAAAAAATGTGTGTACAGTATTTACAACTTTATTTTTTGCTACATTATACTCTACACTGTTTTAAGGAGAAAACGAAAAGCTTCTGAAAAGGTCACAATTTTTTTGGAAGGGAGAGGAGTTTTTTTCCGCCTTCGTCTCTGATGTGCAGAAATGATGCAAAGGGGAAATAAAAAGTATTGACAGATTACTTACATTTTGCGACATTCTAACGCTCTACGCAGACAGACAAGGAAAAAAAATTCTGGAGTTTAGTCAGGCTGGATTGGATTTGGAAGGGATGAATGAACCGCTATCTGATCTGATGCTTTTTTTCTCTCTTCAAGTCTTTTATTTTGTTCTTTCTTTCAACCCATTCTGTTCCCTTGTTGGCTTCACTAATATTATTATGGATTACTTTTGGGCTTTACAGAAAAAAACTTTAGTCTGAATATAGCACATGGGAATACTCATACTCGTAAGTAATAAGTTGAGTATGATATAAAGCTACGGAGAAAAATTAGTCTTTTTTTTCAAGACAGGATCCAAAGTAAATAGGACAAGACTGGTGGAAAAAAAAGTTGGACTTTTTCTAAAGAATTTTGTTGTTTTGATGCGATTATTTTACGAGAGATTCTCCCTCGCTGCAATACCATTAGTGATCCTGGCGTCTCCAGAGCATCATCTTTTGTTTCAAGTTAAAAAGGGATATTATAGTGGAGCTATGGGTCTCGCATCTCTAGATTGTTGCAATAACTGAATGGAAATTGTACTAAATTGTTGAGTTTACTGGGGCGTCGAGAGGAAAACTATGTGAAGACAATGATTTGTGAGTAGTAAAATTTTTATGGATGACTTGAAGTTTATCAGTTACAAAGTTTTAATAGAATTGAAGGATGGGAAAAATGCATCTGGTAGGTTTTTTGTTCAAGGGTGATAAGTTGTGGATATTGGAAAGGGTATGTCTAGCTAGCATTGGTTTGTTTGTACATCTAGTTTTCAAGCTCACTATAAAACTACACAAGAAGATTAGCACACATTTCACTAATTAACACATAAACTATAGTGTATTTACGTGGAACAAGGACAAAGGGTACGGGCACAATAATAGAGGGGACAAACCAACCAGGGAACTATTTTTGTCACTACACTTGGGTTGATGTTGTTGGGAACATGCGATAAGTTTTTGCACAATACTAAATAACACAAAGGCGTAGATAATTAGATAGACGAGGGAATTGTTTTCTAGTTAGTGTTCTTCTAAGAATTTAATTATTATTTATTTCAAGGTTCGAAGAAGTAAGTTCTGGCCCACGACAAAGTTGTTTTAGTCGGTGAATTAATACTTTTTATATTGTGGAAGGTCATTGTTTAAGTTTTAGGATAATTAGGATTAATTACATAATTAAGTGTAATTAAAGGCATCTTTGTACATACCACTGGCACTTTGGATATTACTCACTGGCAACTAACTGGTGATAGTTGCAAGGTTTTTAGTGTGATCAGAATTATCTAAAAGTATCATGAACTCTAATAATAAGGTGGTCACACGTTCTTGCAGACGTGTGGGAACTTTTACCATCTAGATTAGCTGGAAACAAAGTTGCTCTGATCATGTTCCACTTTGTCTTCTAATCAAGGGTAAAAAAACAAGATTGGGGAGAATGGGTTACATATATGGAAACTTTTTCTTTTGTTATCATCACTCTTCCTTCCTATACCTTCTTGATGACTGCAGCAATATAAGCAATCATCACAACAGATCGATGACACCAAGAAGAAACACGGTTTAGCACATGAGGTAAAAGAGCCAGTTCTTTTTACACTTGGGACACATTTGGCTAAACTACTTTTTTGTGGGCGACAGTGGACGACGGTTGTATGTATTGTCTCGGTTTACGGAAACACAAAAAAGGAGCACAAATATAAACGGGATAGAAGAAGGGGAGCACTATTTCTCTAATAATAAAAATAAGTTTTAAATAATACTCACGACAACACACAATCTATATTATTTTAGTGGAAGTAGTAGATAATAGGGAATATATTGGGAATGTTACGTTATGGGACGGCACACATAAATAGACGCTCACAAAGGGAGGCAAGTCAGGTAGATGTGAAGGATTTCGCTCTGTCTACGAAATGAAAACACATTAGACAAAAATATATATAACAAATGGGTTAAATATATAAAACATATGTACATAAACACACATAGGTATAGCTATCTTCGAAAGTATCCAATCTGGTATACTAATGTGACACGTGACATCAATTGACAACAATAAAATGACACGAAAAGGAAAGAGAGTAATAAATTATTTACTATTTTGTTAATACTATCTTGAGGTATTAGAGGGGTGGGCGGTGCTGGAGTATTTAATTGCTGCATTCCACTACGGGACTATTTATTCCAAATGAGGACCTTATTCCTTTTTACCTCTAAATGGAATATTGTGCACAAAAATCTTTTTAAAATCTACATCCGAAACAACAAAAAAGAGTGACAAGGTAATAATTACTAGTTACAATTTACAATGGGTGAAAATAGGAGACAACCGAAGTGTTGCTGCGACCGTGAACTGAATTCATATAATATGAAGGAGGTATAGTGTTTACGATAGTAAATTTGAGAATGTATGTGTTATGTTGTTAGCCAAGCGAGTAAGTGAACCATCAAAACGATTGCAAAAGCAAGTGCAAAAATATATTTACTGTGACATCATCAAATACATCAATAATTATTCTTTATATGTGATGATGTGTTCCTGGACAAAGTAATTGCAGATGTGTTGTTATTCCATTTTTCAGCAGAAATTTGATACACATGTACCCATTAGCAAAGCTCCGCGTTTTTACATTTTAGTACAGAAGCAGTTTTTGATCTTTTTCACGCACTTGATGCTGCTCGAACAATTGATATTGCGATGAAAACACTACGATATTACTGTTTTCTTTGTCAACAAGGTGGAGTTATTAGCGAGAGTTGGGAGTGTTAGTACAATATTGAATTGATAGATGTAAAGATGATTCCCACATTCACATTTATTAATATCTATCCAACTGATCTAGTGCTTTTTTATTGTCTTAAACCAACGATGTGAACGATGCATCAATTTACCTACCTTATGTTGCTATTCATAGTACCAATAACACAATGGCTAACTATGCTACTGAAACTCAAT
>JAHZNF010002810.1:0-11072 GCA_027744215.1 Troglopedetes dispersus
ATATTTCCTTTGAATGGAAAAACTAAATATTTAAACACTTTGGTGCATGTACAAAGGATGCAGAATATCCTTAACATCACACATAAATTAAACTACTGGAATTGGGACAGTAGCACATAGTAAGGAGAAACCAAATTGATCCAGTAAAAAGACCATTGAGAAGTCGTAGCATTAAAAAATACCACAATGCGACTCCTCCAATTAATTTGAAATTAAATAATTAAGGCAAACTGCCAAGAAGAACTGGGCTAGCTAATTCAGAAAAACATGCCACTGTCTCTGACAGTGGCAGCCCAGTCAATTTCATGATGATGATGATGATTATGTGTATATCAGCTTTCCAGCCAGAGACGCTTCTGTTAGTTCTGTTTAAGAGCTTAATTAATTCTGAATTGTTTTCTTCCATGTGAAATTTCCTATTGGTCATGATCAGCTCATTCAATGTGACCAAAGGAATGTTTGTGACATTGGCACAGTGTCGCCTTTTGAAAGTATTTGTGGTGGCCAAGTGGGAATTGCCTTGTTAAAGCTATTTTAAGAAAGGAAAACAATTTTGGTTACCACAGTCCAGTTTAATAAACATCAAGAACAATAGTGTTTCAAGCTAATTTACGAGGGGTCATGAGTTCACTGCTGGTGCTGAGAGCTTTTTCCAAGATAGGTTTGCTGCAGTAATCAATTTATTAGCCAGGCGATTAGAATCGCAGGATTGGATTGCTGTGTTGTATACAGGAATGAAAAAAGGTGCTGCAGGAAGCCACGAAATCCTGAATGCCGGTATAGACAAGGAAATGGAAATGATAAGAAAAAACCACCTATGTCCAATGCGTTAATTTTCCCTGAAAGAGGAGTTTGTGTGAACTCAACATGAACGTTTACGCCCCGAACGACTTCTATTTTGTAGGCACATTCTGTGGGGAGCGGGGCTGAATTTATTGATATTTAACGATATTTATGGTACAGTGCAGTTTATTTACAACATCGAAACACAACCTCATTTTAAACGATGACGTAGGACTTTAAAACACTCCATTTACTCGTAAATCTTGTGTTTATCGAGACCAGCCGCTACGGGAAACCCGTTTCATTTTTCGTGTAAAAGACATTATCTGATGTGCCAATTTGGACCAAACCTTCTCCGGCTCATAATATAAAGGAGTTACTTGAGATATGTGGTAGGAAGACGTATTCCATTCTGTGCAGGAAAATCTGCTGACCCTTTACTCGAGCAAAATGGATTGGCTGTAAAACTAGGGTTTACGATAATACAGTAGCATGCTCAAAAATTTATGGATTTGAAATGGGTGGGATTGGGATGTAGTCCATGTAGTACAACTAGCGTGACTTACATACCCCACCAAAAAGTGGCGAACTGAAGCCAAGAAAAGTTTCGTAAAATTGGTGATGGAATGGAAGCACACAACATAAAAAATCGATGTCCGGGTTATTACGTACATGACACGGGAATCGTATATCATACATTTCATATTCAAAGAACACAAATTCAAATTTACGAATAGACTCATGAAATCCTCAGGTTCAATAATTTATAAGTAAAAGCTAAACTCATGACGCACACACAACTACAAAAATTTCTCCCTTCCGGTGCATCAGAATTCTGGGAGTGACCTAATAAACAGTCGCAATTTCATATCGTAAATAAAAACCGATAAGCAAATGCTAAAAATTGTGTTGGTCCAGAACAATTTTTTTTCGCTCACATTAACCGTCTCAATCATGCTTTTGCAACCGAAAACACTATTTTCCCAACAATTCCCTCCTTTCTATAAAGTTGAAGAGGTAGAAATTATTTAATAAATACTATATACATAAGGAAGATAATAATCACCAGTGAAGAGATATGAGCCTTCACATTTGATTTAATATATTTCAGAATTGCTTACAGTTATTTACGCAGATGTAGGTGTGGTCTTAATGTGAAAAAAACACCCAATATGTACTCTAATATTATTGACGGAGGAAGTGAATCCAGCAGAGCCGTAAGGAGTGCTACATAGTGCTGAAATCGCCCAAAAAAGAATCCACTAATTACCAATTATCGTACAAAGTGGCCAACGTCAGAATCCTGATAGTTTTGGTAAAACGTACTACAACAAGCATTATGGTACATACAAATTACGCTTGAGTTGACGCGTTATGGGAGGTGTTCTGTCGTTTTGACACGGGAAATTGGCCGGCGAAGTTTGTCCATAAATAATTGTCCTACACCCATGAACAATTACCAGCGACGACAAGGTGACAGACGGCAGGTGTGTGTGTGTATAGTCTGGTAATTAGCTTGATTATTTTGCACTATTTTTTTATTTTCAGTTTTCAGCCCCAACCTTTCAGAACCAAACTTTTGGAGGCGTCTGTTATCCAACTCTGAATCTCGTCGAACAAGGTAGTTGGAGTAGCATTTTCATCGGGACTTCAAATAATATGAAGTCCTTTGCGTAACAACTTTACCAGCATGTCCAACCCTCCTTTTATTAGGCGTTATATAGACAGGAAAATCGAAGTTGTGAGGTTGATTAAATAGAAAATCCAGGAAATCATAACAATAGTGGTAGTGAATTAGAGCACACCCATTTTAGGCTGCAAAGTACACGAAATACAATAACCAAAGGCGTAGATGACCCACATGGATAGGCACGTAGAATGGGTTTCCCTCCCACTACTTTATGATTACTTGGTTCCACTCTCATCACTCACTCAGACACATAAAGCAAGTGAAGAAGAATTGATCTAAAAATAAGGGTGGTAACGGTCGGTGTGGCGAAATCAAGTAAATATAGCTCTCGTGTGGCACGACATGGTGCTCTGTTCTACTACACGTACTTTGGCAGAAGAAGGATTAGATTGGCTTTTATGCAAATGCAAAAATCTCTCTTTGCTTAAAGTAACTTAACTTCCTTTCCTGTATCTATCTCCGCTTCTCTGCGGACACTCAGTTTGACTGGTGTCTATATTTAGACACCCTAAATGTTCCGGGTTTCATGCTCATTTTGCAAAACCCTGCCTAATGTTGAAGGTTAGAGATTACTAATTTGTATTAACGAGTGTACAGTCGGGAGAAAGTTATGCGAGTTTGACTAACATGGTCTCACGCAAATACCATAAATTCATATCTAAATAGTCTAGATGCTCGCCGATAGCATTATATTATGTCATATTTAGATAATAGTACTGAGCAAACTTTATTGGCCAACCTAAGGGCACCCGTATACTTTTTTTGGCATGGTTAGCACTCATCCAAAAGTTGGCAGGTCTACTGGAATGTGTTTATAGACTGCCACTGAGTTATTATATGATAACGGGTTCTCTTTTTTGACGTTACAAAAATTCGATGATTTTCTCACTCGCAATTTCCGCTCCAACACATTATTGTAGCACCATAAAACTTAACTGCCACGAAATGTAATTGCATGCTTAATAATTGTACAATAAATTAAACTGCCACATGTTTATTGAACTACACGTATTTCCCCTCATCCATCTTAACACTATATATTTTAGCACTATTTATCTTAAAGTAATCTGTAGGCTACCGCAGCGAAAAATGAATCACAGGCAGTCTTTTAATTGTTTGCAGATTATGTCACAGTAATGAATCATAAATAATAATAATGTTAACTTGAGGTCGAAATCAACCTATCTTGGTTTGAGCATAAAACATGTCAAGTACTCACTAAACGTAACATATCAAACTTCAGCATAATCTGATTTTGCTCATTGAGTAATGTTCTCGTGATCAGAAGACGAACCTCTTGAGGGTAAAAACCGTTATGAACTTATGGATGTATATAAAGTATACATTGTATAGCGCTAAAGTCTTCTTGAACGTATGAAGAAGTAATTTCGGATAAGTTTGCCCTTGTGTAAATAATGAAAAAATACTCCGTGATCCATGTATAGTCTATCAATTCTCTGCTTCTACCCAATTCCCGTGAAGAAATAAGATATATAGGTTCCTATAAATTACTGTTTACAATATAAGAATCTAACACATTTTTATGCAATAAAAAACTCAAGTATCTTTTGTACTTGCAAAGTTGCAAAAAACATGCAACAGAATACAGATACGTACAACATTGTCTACCCACTTATATGTTCCGGTTTTATGGTGCGGCGAGACTGGTATGTATCTATGTATCCAGCGCCGCCTGCATGTCCTCTTATACACCCAAAACTGTAAAACATTCAAGTTTTCTGACTCCAGAGTGAATATATTGCATAAAATTTGTGTCATCTCCATCTCGATGCTATGTGTAATGTGTCTATTAATAGAATAATAGAGAAAAAAATAGTACATCCGGAAAACTGACTCTATGTGAGTTATATTAATGTGCTCTTACATTATCATACCACCTGCCTGCCTGCCCATCCTTTCACTCGCCCGCACCCTTCGGTATATTATAATAGACCGTAGGACTTATTTTTTCACATTTTTCTCCTCGTTTTAACATTTTCTGTGAGGATATACGATCATGCATCTCGTACTTATGTATGTGTGATATGTGCTGCTGTGATAACGATCATATAACGGTAGGCGAGACTACTCCTTGTTAGAATATGATATGTATACCATACCAAATTATATGATGGGAAAGTGTTTTTTGATGCTCTGTGGAAAATAAATGATGGCCATTTGCAAATGTCAATATGCATTAAGTTCACAATGGAGGATGGGAAAGGAAAAGACGGAAACTGGGAAGGGCACAGCAGCGCGGTGAGCACAGTCGGCCGCCGGTGGATCCAAAGTGGCAAAAAAACTCGGAATACCGAAAATAGCAGTTGCTCTTATTTTTACATCCTGTAGATTCACTCATCCGTGCAGGATGATCATACCATGGAGTGGAATTCATTCGGATTATAAACTCAATTGAGAGTGGCCTTGTCAGGTCGTTCCGCAAAATGGATACGCACTTACAAATATTATTGCCGGGATGATAATTTGATCGGACACAATACGAGACTACCGACTACCGACTGAAACTCTATCTGCATAAAGGCATAGTTGTATAACAATCTGGCATTATAGCACTGAAACCACATAGTATGCAGGATTAAATGTACGTACATATATATAGTTTGTGTCCACCTGACCTACTTTCCCAATTAGGTTGGATCATTCATCACTTTTAACTACGCGTCAAAATACGTAACCATAATGTGATTGGCCAACCGACAACAAGTTCCGTTTCTAAAATGGCTCTGATAGATGCTTCGAAAAAAGATGTGATATAATATGTATCTTTCTCTTTACACCCTTCTTGCGGATTGCATTAAAATAGTCCCAATGAAGCTATTAAGATAAAACGGATGATGTATTAAAAAATAAAATGTCATTACCAGTCGAAGCCATGGAGCGTCGATTGGAAACGCATGCTTACTCAAATTTAATTTGCAAAGTACATATATGCTACCATTTCCGGTTCAAGGAACTACATTCCTACTCCAAATACTTTACTCACAGTCTTTATTAGCCTTTGATGTTTCGCCAAAGGTACATACATATATACAAATGTAGTAGTATAATATGTACAGCCTCCAGTGGCTCGATGCCTGCCTCTGCATCAATTCAAATTCTAACAAAAACGAAAATGAACAAGCAAGAGAATTCAGAATTCTCCTTGAATTAAATAAAAGGGGAATAAATAAGGAGAGTTGAGGCAAAGAAAAAATAAATAAACGAAGGAAAATTCTTGTTCAAACACTCAAGACATCTGTTCCCACTCCATTCCATTCCCCTGGCTAGTGTGACAGAAAAGGAAAAGGGTGAATATTCCAGAGGAAATGCAGACTAACACAGGAATTGTATGCGGATAATGTGTGTGGGACGCAAGCAACAGTGGCAAGTGAAAGCCAAGACATCATGGGATCCTTACGTGTGTTATTCTAGCACAATATAAACTGCGAAAGAGCAAAAATTACTTTTACCATGTACTGTACACATAATCCCTTTCGAGCTCACATAATACAACTCTCTTTATTTGGTGTGTAGTGGCTCCAAGAAATAAATACCTTCAGGACCTAAACTAACTTGTCCCAGTGTAAAGAAAGCAGAACGAAAAAAAAGACAAAATGTTTGCTGAGGGAAAGAAGGAACTCGACACTGTAGTAAATATTTTTTATAGTTGCGTGTTTGTTGTCGCTGATGTTGATGTAACATCTCACATCCTCTTCTTTCTTTCCACTCTTGCACGTATGTATATATAGCGTTCGTTGCTGCAGTTTCTTGAAAGAAGAAGAAAAAAAAAACTACCATTACAATATTCCGCCGCAACATAAAAGAACAAAAAGGTTTTTTTTCTCGAGAAAATCAGTCGGAAAAGCTAGATCACAGAAGATGGGAACTTTGCGTTATAACATGTACTTAAAAAATACAACCAAAAGAAACTCGTCTCCAGCAGTGTGCATTACGGTGGAATTGTGCTGAGAAGGTACTATTTCATGCACACACGTTTTCTCTTCCTAGTTTGTTTGACTAGATAGAATTGAAGAGATGAGAGAAAGAGAGGTACAAAGCACCTATCTGGCTGCGTATACGTAAACTATAAAAGCCGGAGCCCTACAGGGCAAGTCACGATCCTCGAAGCAAATCTATACCACAAAAAAAGTAAAGAAAAAATGTGTAACGATAACGAGTAAAAATAGTGAAGGATGGAGGAAGAGATGAAAGAGCGATACTGTTTTTGTGTACCTTATTGCGCGGAGGGAAAGCAACACGTCATAATATTATCAGAGGTTACGTACATATACGCACCAGACACAAAACAGAAACAGGAGAGCGGCTTCCTTGCTGCTCTGACAAGGCACGTGTAGATTGATGGAATTGATGTTTTATCTAGGTACGTCTGTTTAGATCCCTCTATACCTCCTGCCTTGTACCAATATTAGTAGTTACAGTTTTGTGGAGAAAGGAAAGGAAGGACTGCGGATAAAGTGAAGATAGAGAGCGGAAGGAGAGAAAAGTGTACTTTTCATTCTTTGCCACTCGAAAAAGTTGTTATGGTTAGCCCTACAAGATCTCTCTCATCAAGTGTTTATGCATTTCCTATTCTTATCCTCATCCCTGGCTGGGTGTCTCGCTGTGCCTTGGATGGTAAAAAATGTGTCCCTCCTCCTCGTTCGAAGAGAAACATGCTGGATGATGCGGTTTGAAGGATGTTGGTTCTTGTGTTTTGTTTACAACAACAAAGGCGAGGAAGCGGAAACAAACTTGAAGTTGCTACATCACCACCGCACCAACACTTAATTCACACGTTAGATCTTCCACAACTAAGTAACTTTTAACAAATCACATTCCACCTTATGTTATACAGTGTTAACCACAATAAGAACCATTGATGATTTGCATAATTTACTATTATGTTCACAAAGGTACACGAAGGTATATTATAAGGTAACAGTATATTTACGTATAATGTTCTGAAATGAGAAGAGAGTTGAAACTCAAAATACTCAGGTTCAAAGGTTCTAAAAAACCTTCCTACAAAAATTGCTCGTGAAAAATGTGGTAAATCATCCAAAATGAATATACACAAAAGTTTATAAAATGTGTAGTAAGCATGTAACCCAGTTTTCGTTGCAACATATAATTATGAGGACTACGATCAGTGGGACTTATATTTTCCGTCGGATAGTCGTTGTCCCGGCCGGCCGTCCGGCCGCCGGCCGGGTGCGCTCTAACTGCCGAATGCCTCAACGGATTCTAACCAAACTTTGCGTGCTTCAGTATAATGCACTAATGAGGCGTGGAAATGTTTTTGCGCAAAATCCGTTGAGCGCTTTGCCGGTATAACGGTCAATTAAGTCGCATTGACAAAATGCAATGAAATTTGGTGTACACCTTCCTCGTGTCGCAAGGAATGCTCCAGTGACATTTTAGTGATAAACCGTCTTGCGACTTAACTTTCTTTTTGTGGTATCGCATAATCTTTATACTGTTGATCGTAGTCCTCTGCATTTTTCTAAAATGGTTTATTATTATCTGCCAATTACCAATTCCTCATAATATGCGAATTATGTCATTATCGGTTAGGAACCAAGAAGACGAGCACAGAATTTAAGTAAGGTAAGTATATTATCATTCAGAACAAGTCATCCTTTGCTGGCTACTTGGTTTGGTTCGTCGCACTCCCATATTATATAATACAGCTAATAGCGATTTCGCAATTTCTTGTATCGTATGAATATAAAATTGGAAAACTTGCCTTCATCGAGTCAATTCCACGAGTCATTGCCCAGGTAGAGACAACATAGTCCATCACGCGTTCGGAAAGCGCCTTTGGTACTTCATGCATGAAATAACAAAGACAGTAAAAAAAATTAAATGACAAATACGTTTCATAAAAGCAATGCATGATTTGTGTTGTATCTATGTTCGAAGCATTGATATAAAATGACAGGATCAGACCTGTATGTAAACTTGTTATGAAAATGTTAGTATAGTATAGTATTTATTCAACTGACTATTTTGCCATCATTCACAGTCAGTATGAAAATGTTAGTAAGCTAACTATGCAAATGATTCGAGGAACAAAAGGAAGGAAAAAGCATACATTTGGTACCAATATATGACAGGTACCAACACGAAAATGGGCGCTAACAGGAACTTTGCTGTCAACTGTTTTACATATTATCCACAAAGCTTTGTCCTTGACATCTATTCTCATTAGCCCAGTGATTCTTTGACAGAGCTGACTTGTTTTTTTCTGACTGAGTTTAAGTTGACAGTTTTTTTTATTGATAATTTTACCGGTAATTAATTGCTGTGAAATGGATAGTTTGGCGGAATGATGGGAATGGGATCCTATTACCGGTGAAGCTGTCTTCCCCCACCCACCCAGAGTGATCAATTGGAGGTACGTACCCTCCGTAGCTGAGATGCCCGGATTGGTGCAAGGGAAGATAAGACTTGATCCAGTGCGAATGAGTGAGTTGGTCAATTTTATGCACTCAGACGAGATGAGGACTTCCTTCATTTTTGACACGAGCCGTGCCGCAAAGGGAAGTGATAGAGTTAAAAGCTTCCTAAATTTCATGCGTAGCCTTAACATGAAGAAGGTGGAGGTGACATACTGCGGAAGTGGACTGCTACGAATGGACAAGTTGCCACGGGAACTGGAATTCACCGATCGCGAAACGCATTTATTTAATCAGAAACGTGACCGTATAGAAGGTGAGGGATTATATTTTGCTTTCCTTATAGTTTTTATTGGGTACGGGATTTATGATAATCAGCTATTTCAAACCATTTTGGTTTTATGCAGATCTTGTGCATGATATTAATGCTCATGCCCTTTTGGGGTGGGTGGGTCCCGGAACATACCCATGCAACAGTTCGCACCATTGTGACCTTTGTACCCACGTCGGCAGAAGTCCCACAGTGAGATTGGGTACCCATGGCGTCTTGGAACTAACTAAGAGAGCATCTTGTGCAATGAGTAATGTTGTGTATGTCGGGGTATGTCTTCGATGTGAGCAACTTGGAGGAGTCGATGATTGGTGTGTGTACTTTGGCGAAACGGGTCGACCCTTTAGAGAACGGTGTTGCAGACACACTATGGAACCTTGCAACTCCAAGAGTGTTTTAAAAACGCGAGAGTGCTTCTCTACAACTGTGAACAAAAGAGCCGAAGTCCGGCGGGTCATCGAAGCGGGGGTGGATGACGATGGAATACTCCACGACTTTTACGCACATTTCTGTGAAGGAGGGATCCATGCGGGGTTCCAGCGCATGTCAGTTGTTGACGTTCTCCCCCGTCGAGTGGCAAGGATCCACAGGGAGACTGGATTAGTCCTCCAACACATGCTGCGTTATGATGGTGCCATCGACTATCGTGGCATGGGACGCGGATGCGTTAATACATACCATGGGTAAGTGGGGGTAGATACAATTTGTGTAGTGAGAATCGTGTTGCAATATCAATGTTATAGTTCACTGTATGTATTTAATGGATTGTTTGTGTTTTTTGCAGGGAATAAGTGACCAGTGACTGAACTTTTGTGAGAAGCCGCAGTTTATGAATACAACGGGGTAATAGTGTAAGTATTTTAGTAACTTGTAACGGATAATTTAGATAAGCGATATGTGTATTTTATATTATAAGTTTAAGTATCCTGATTCTGATACTTATAAGTGCTCTGATCTGCGTTTTCATGTTTGTAATGTCTAATTGTTTAAGGTGTTAATAAATTGATGTCGATTATATAAATTCTTTACCCAATTGTTTTTAATAGAATATGGCATATATAGTAAGTACATACCTTCATGCAACTTCATAAACTCTCTCACACTGTTCAGCATATCATGATATTTAGCCGTGGCTGACGTCATCTGCTGAATGATTGTGGTCACATGCCCGAAAATTGTAGCGTAGAGTAGAGCTGCAAAAATACAAATCGGAAAATTTCGTTACATTGTTCACACAAAAAAATTGCTCCTTAAAAATCTACAACCTATCTACGTGGACACCAATCGAATTTGCAAAGAGAAATATTTTTTTATCTCCACCACCACCGGTGTATATATAAAAAATCGTGTGTACCTAATAATATCTACAATGGGAATGAGTGTGAGTGGTTTGTTTGATGCCTTTGTTCTGGTGCACCAAATTATCATTTTGCATAATGAACCCATAAAGTAAAGCAAGCGCAGATTGTCTTTGTTCAATTTTCAGTATCATGCAAATATGTATTTATGTATGTATCAACTTGACAAACTCTGGTTCTTGCTTCGCCCCAAATCCTCACTGGCCTCATCAGGGTAGCGCATGTATTTGGATGCTCTGCCGCATCTAAGAGCATTTCAGGCAAACACATGCAACAGACTGGCAAGCTAAACCACCATCACATAAAGGAGAGTTGGATGGAATGTAGTGTTTTGGTAGCATTGTTTGATAATTAAAATTACTTTTTGGTTTCAATTTTAATTAAACAATCAAAATGGGTAGAATGCACACTCCCGGGTAAGTTGTTAATAATATTTGATATATACTTGTAAAATTAAAGATTAGTATTATTGCTGTTTGTTTGTGAGTGAGGCGAATGACAAATGAGCGCTC
>JAHZNF010002811.1:0-16474 GCA_027744215.1 Troglopedetes dispersus
GTAAGCATTAATCCGTAAGTATTTATTGAAACACTTTAAAAAAAATAAATTCAGATAATCCATAATTGTGGTCACCCTCTTTTTTATTTATAAGAAGTTTTCGTGAAGAAGGGCGGCGTTGCGCTGGCTATAAATAAAAAAGAGGGTGACCACAATTATGGATTATCTGAATTTATTTTTTTTTTAAAGTGTGTCAATAAATACTTACGGATTAATGCTTACCGTGTACACATTCAGATAGAGACAATCTTCCTGACTGAAATTAATATTTTCAAATAAAAATATTAATTAACCTTCTTGGATCCGAAATGGTTTATGGACACAATTTATTTAATTCAATTAGGTTACCCGATGACCTCGCGTCGCCTCATTTCATCAAGTTGAATGCACTGAGGACTCTCGCTTATCGCATCCCTCGTCCCGGTCCACGGAGCATTTGGAAGGGGATCCTAGAAGAATAACGATAACCTTGCTTATCATTTCAATTATTATTTTAATTAAAATGGAAGACTTGAATTTTTTTTAATACACGAAATCGTAGTGACCCGATCGGTGGCTGCGCAAAAGGAATTCCTTGAAATGCATGAATCCTTCGGGAGGTCGCTGTCCACATAGTAAATCCCCGGAGAGCTCCATATTTCGTGGACACAATTGGATTCTCAAAGCCTGGATCAGCGGTTACCCAATTTGGCGCAGTAATAATAATAGCCACAACTAATATCCCGCCAGCATGAATGGTTACGCGCACCCGTGCCATTTTTTGTGGAACTGGAAGACGAATCATTTCGCAACTGCCTCTATTTATAGCGATTATTTATTTGGGTGTGTGTGTAATTTTTGCTAAAGTGGGCGTTCACAAGTTAGCACTCGCCTGGTTCGGAGGAAGTTGCATCCTCCATGATTTATAAGAAACCGTGCTGATGCAGTGAGCACGCATCTCCTTGCTTATCATTATCATCATTAAATAACAAAAATTAGCAACCAATTAATTTATGCATGCTCATTCCGTGTGACTGACCCATCATCATTTTTTGGATGCTTCACTGCTCCGCGCTTAACACACTCATGCTTCCCTCGACCTTAGTAAGGAAGACTAGCTGTAAACTTGCCCCAATCAAGTGCGTTTATTAGCAGGATATTACCAACAAGCAACAGCTTAACATTTATGGACACAAACATAATAATAATCATTAGTATTACAGTATAGTGTTTTATTAATCAAGTTTACTTATCTTGCATTTATTTGCACCTAAATATTATTGATGTATGTTAATCCAACCTGACCCCAACGTCGCTATCCGGATAATAGAGGAAAAAAATTCTGGTTGATAAGCCCAGCTCCATCTTTCTTTCTTCCTAATTTTTAATCAAAGGTGGTCCAAATCCTTTTTGTTTTATCATGAAAAAGTCCAGGATTTTACTACAAGCACGATCCCTTTTTTCACGCAATTTGCATCACCAACAAACATGCTTATTATGTATTTATCCTCACATTTTTTGGACACACAGAACAGAAAAAGACATTCAATATTGAACCAAACCCCTTCATGACTCCACTTTTGAATGAAAAGAAAAGAAAACTTTCCTTTTGGAATTTAGGTCAGCAAGCCAAGCACTCACTCTCGTAATCGTCTCTAATGTGATCTTTGTGTCCAGAAAAGGCAAAAGTGCGTAACTTTTTCCTGAATTCTTGACTTTTAGTGGGTCAGTTGGGGTGGCCCATTATGAGGCTGTCTCCATTATAATGGATTATTATCACGCATTAGTTTTTTTTGGGGGTCTGCTGAAAAAGCCGACAAAAACAATCCGAAAGGATAATATTTAATGCAATTATGGCCACATTTTATTATTCTTTCCCTTCAAAGTTGAGTAACCTCCATAATCAAATAAAATTTAATGCTGGTATTAATTATCTATCAGGTCAGCTCAGTTCACACATCTCATTTAATTCAATTGTTGTTTTCCACTTTGTTCTTCTTCTATTATCTAAATGGGTGCTGCTGTCACAATTATAATTATGGTGCATGAAACTGTTTTTTTTAATTTGCTCCACTTCTCGCACTTCACTCAACCAAGAAGCCAGTTTAGTACAAAACAAGAAGATGCGATATAAATATGGCTTCACCACCAGTTTTTTCCCACGAACTGGCTCTCACTTCATTGATAATCATGAAAAAAAAAACACAAGATAAACACCAGAAGTAGCATTTCAATATTGTGTGCATCTTTTTTTTAAAAAGGAAGGACAGTATTTATTCGTCGCTTATCCTTAATTACTTTTTAAGCTTTTGCAGATAAGAATACGTGTATTGACTTTTGTGCAGACTGAAAATTACGAAATGGCTAATGCAACAATTGATTTTTTGGCCACAAAACTGGTCGCTGCTCAGAGAAAAGAAGAAACGAAACTCATTATGCATATTAAGTATGTGTGTTATCATCCAAGCTAAATGGGCTAATTAATTAAGATTATGTGACACCAAAAAAGGGGAATCATGTGAATTGTCGGTCTTTATCTTTAAAGGGAATAAGTGACAACGAAAATGGTATCACGAAAAAGAAACATAAATCCTTTTTCCTCCGTCAATTAATTATACCTTCCATTCACAAATCAAGACACAATAAATTGTATTTTAAAAAATCCTGCTACTGCGACCGCAAAAAAAATGAAATCCGTTTTGCTTGCTCCGTCTTCAATTTTTTTAAGATCTTACCTGTTGCTTGCACCAAAGAAAATAATGGACACAATAAAGAAAAACAATTTTTTTTGTTCTGTGGTGAGCTTCGTAACCAGAATATCCTGTTCCTTTGGTTGGTGCACTACCGAAGTAGGTATTTTTTTAATTCATAAAAAAACCGATCTACCTTCTTTCTCTCTTTTTCTGATTTATGAACACAACAACACATCATCAATTCACGTATCATAGAAGAAGAGAAGAGCAACAAGTAAAATTTTTTCGAGTGTGCATATATATATGTATATAATTTAAAGGTGCAGTGCAGTGTGTACAGGAATAAATTGCATCAGATTTTACAACCATCATTAGCCAATAATATTATTTTTTGGAGATGCTCAACGAGCCAAAAAAAAATAAAGAAAGAAATAGTGATTTGCTTTATCGTTCATTAATCTCTGATTCATTTTATATATATTTTTTTGGTACACACACAATGTACCTTGGTCCTGTCATTCATCTCTGAATAAAATTGGAATTGTTGCAACAACAAGAAAGGATAAGCACAAAATATTTTTTTGCGAGGGGACAACTATCAAAAAAATATATGCAGGACGAACGTGGTCAAATCCCGGTTGCTCAGCTCAGCTCAAACAAATGAATTGATGAGAGTGCGAGTGAGAATGTTTGAGAGGAGTTGCTCAGCACAAAAAAAATCAGCTTTCCCATTTACTTAGGATAAGGTGTGGATAAAGCCTGTGTCTACTGAGAAGAGAGATGACTTGAAAAAATAAATGTGTGTAATAAATTCATTTTTTTTTCTGTTACAGTCGAACGATGATGTGTTATGGTCAGCAGGTTGGTGCTGCAGACGAGAATGTGAAAGGACAAGGAAAAAAATAATATTAAATGCGAGATGACGATAAGCCTGAAACACATCTATGTAGTCAACCTACTCATGTTGCAGGGCTTCTTCGTGTACTCCTTCCTCTTTTCATTTATGCACACACAATAATATTCATTATAAGCCTCGTCGTCTCTAAAAATGCACTTTTATATAAGTTTTCTCTTTAAAACTAAGTGTTCCACCTGCGATTTATGCACACACACACACAATGTTATGGTCAGCAGGTTGGTGCTGCAGACGAGAATGTGAAAGGACAAGGAAAAAAATAAATGCGAGACGACGATAAGCCTGAAACACATCTATGTAGTGAGCCTACTCATGTTGCAGGGCTTCTTCGTGTACTCCTTCCTTTTTTTCATTTATGCACACACAATAATATTCATTATAAGCCTCGTCGTCTCTAAAAATGCACTTTTATATAAGTTTTCTCTTTAAAACTAAAACTAAGTGTTCCACCTGCGATTTATGCACACACACACACATATTCTCATTTACACTCTTGTGCTCAGGTGTCTCAAGGGAATTATTAGACACAAGGTAACTCGTACATTTGTGTTACAAGCTTGATGCAGCGTAGCAAATCAGCCAGACTCGATAATCACTGTGATATTCACGAAAGCCTTACCTTTCTGTGTGTGTTTATGTACTCAGTTGATAATGTGGCTCATCTGATGTGTCTCGAAGACGAAGCATTTTCTTCTTCTCATTCATGCACACAATGAAATATGGCTTTTGATAAGGATACAGACCAACTACTATGTTCTCATTGTTTTTTTTTCTTCTTCTTATCCTTCTTTCTAAAATGTGTGTGTGTGCATAGAAGAAAAGAAGAAGAAGACAAGCTGATTGTTGATCGCACTGCATCCATTATTAATACAGTTGATCAGGAGAAGAAGTTGCATTGTTGTCTTACCTGTTCTTCTTCTTCTTCTTCCTTTCCTTCGCATTTGTTACAAGCATGAAACAAAAAATTGTATATTTTATATTGAATAAATGAACACGAAGGAATGGTGAATCAAAAAAAAATGAATGTACATAGCAATGGCTAACGGGATTTGTCGCAGCAAAATAATATTGTGTATTTTTTTTTCTTCTTCTGCAAAACCAGACCCATTCCACATGTGAAGCTCGGCCAAGTGAGTGAGTGAGCGAGAAAGGTGTCATTTTACCCAAGTCCCTTTTTTGTGTCCATAATTATTTTTATTTACTATAGTAATATGATTTTTTTCTTCCCATTGACTAATTGGATTTAAAAAAGTGTACTTGCTTATCAAGGAAAATTGACAGTTGTACTTATTGTGGTGCTGCTGTGAAGTGAATTAAATTGTGATTGGAATTTGTAAAAAAAAAGATTTTTTTGGCCATTTTTTTGTGTGACAAAAAGTTTTTTCGTGGAAATCCGAAAATGATTTGTGTCAATTTTTGTATGCAAATTTTTTTGCTTTGTAATTGACTTGAATTAATTTTTTATTTTGCTTCCGCTGCAGCAGTTGAACTGTTTTGTTGGGGGTGTTTTTTTGTCTGTGTGCATAAATTGGAAATTTCGTAAGCGGTTCACGAAGTGAAAAAAATTAGAGACACGATTGAGCGTCGGCGGTTTTTTTTTTTTGGAGCAATCGCAAAACGCGGAAATTCACAATAACAACCTCTAGTCGCGCTTATCGTGAAATTAAAAGAGGCTGCTTCAGTCTTTTTATTGTTGTTGGTGGTGTGCGCAAAAAGGTTTGGCAGCAGAGTAGCGGCAAGTGTCATAATATTGCACACACAGTCAACACAGTTATTTGAGCTAATCAAGCTCTGAAGCCGCAACAAGTCGATTAAGTGTCGAAGAACGAAGTGGAGTGCGATATTTTTTCCCAGGCGCACCTGCTGCTGCTCCACACAAAAATTAGGACGTGACACAACGTGCTCCATCCCAGACTTAGTGCGACCAATCCTGAGTGGAGATTGCCCATAAAAATATTAAAGTTTTTTTTATATATATATTTTTTCTTGATAAGCCTCTGACAAAATCTTTTTGATGAAATCAAGAAACATAAATAAATAATCATAATAAAAATATTATTTATTTTAAGAGCGCTCTGATTCCGGTGATAAGACCTGCTCCACTACAGAGAAGCTTATCGAAGAGAGACTCTTCTTCTTCTTCCTAAAGTTACATCAGAAGAAACTCTAGCTCGTTTTGTTTTTATATACTCCACTTATCTAAATTATTGATCGTCAACTTTGTCTTTACTATTATTTACCACAAGAGAAACATAATATATTACCTTCTTTTTTATGTTCCACCCAAGTGCTACTTATCTGCTAGTAGTTTTTAGCAAGACGCGGAAAGGACTTTAAAAATATAGGGAAACAGGTGAATGGTGCAGTGATAAGGAATACACGCGGCATAGATGATGCAACGTGAAGAAGCTAATAATAAAAAAAATGTGCAGACATCTGAGTAGTGACTTCCGCTCTTGCACATGAATTATTATTATGCAAGAAAGAAGAAAATAATAATAATGCACACAACCAATTTGTGTGCACAACACACATCTCCACAAAACAACGTTGGATTGGAATAAATGACCTTCATTACTTCACAGTGAATATTTTTATTTAAAAAAAAACTGCAATTTTAAGTTGGTGCTTCAATAATAGATAAGCCATAATTTGTGAGCGTGGTCGAATAAATTGAAAGCCGGGAAGATTGGAGTCATAATTAAGGAGGAGATCGTGACTGAGGATAAGTGGTAATCAATCGATAACCATTATTCTACTATACCGACTACCGTTTATTTTGACCTGACCACACACACGTTTCAGTTGAGTTCTTGAATCATTAGCCGAAAAAAAACTTGAAAAATTGAGACTAAACGAAAAAAAACGGTACTGTTTTCCTCAAACAAAATAGTGACATAAACACACGCAGGATAAGCCTGTTTCCTCAACTAAGATGTCAAAAGGACCATTAAAAAAGAAGAGACACGAACTGAGTGGGTCACTCAGACAATTTCCCCCGCGTCGTCCACCACTACACATATTTCACAAGCACACGCAACACCAATAATTGTCACGAACGAAATCGTTAAAATACCGTTTTTCTTGTGGTTGAATGGGTCACCTGTGCACACAAAACACAAAAAACGCTTTTCTTCATTTCAAGTGTCAATTCACATCTAAGAAGAAAAACAATCAGTGTCACTTCACAGACCACAAGAATAATAATAATTATTAGTAGAGAAGATGCGAAAAACAATGGAGCACAAGGAAGGAAGAAGCTTTTTGATGCATGCATGCATTGTGTCCATAATTATATGTGAGTGAGTTGAGTGACGTAATGAATGGGAAAACGTGAACCGAAAAAAAAACATTTTTTGTGTTGGATTTTTGCGCCGGTGGAGCAAAAATTGCGAGGATTTCTGAAAAATAATAAAGGTAGGTTCGTCACAAAAAATTGCAGTTTTAGCTGATAAGCCAGAAATATTTTTTGGAGGTGGGCATTCTACATGTTTTTAGTAATAATGACACATCTCTCTTTATACTTTACTTCATAATTTTTTTTGTGAGCAAAAAAATAAATAAATATTTGAATAGGAAACGTTTTATCTTGTCTCCTTGCGCAAGAATGTTTTTTTTTATATTTTCTGCACACAAAGCTATTATTACCTGATCGTGGACGTCGGTTTTATTTTTTTGGTAGGGTAAGTTTTCGTCTGGTGGTGCCAGTCTTGTTTGAGTCACAGAAAATATAAAAGAAAAAAAAATATTTTGTAAGTAAGTAATGAACGGGACTTTTTGTGAGGCAATAATGAAAAAAAAAATTGCAACAAAAAAAAATAATATGCCGCTGCTCTGATGTCTATTTACATTTACACACACATGAATATGTTTTTTTTTGCAACCGAGAAAAAAAACACATTCCTCTTAGAAGATACATAATAATATAATACATGTTTTAAAAAAACACGGGTTATCTTTGTGAAGGAGCAATTTTGACTGAGTTTGAATAATGGACACAAGAAGCAAGAAATAACAGGAGATGCTAAATAGTCAATAGTGTTTTTTTTCTTCCTTTTGTAATCGGTTCGTCATGCGTCTCTCTCTTCCTCTTTGTCAATAGACGAAGAATACATGCTGACTTCTTGGATGAGGAAGGAAAAAAAATAAGGTGGATGGATTCATGTGTGTGTCCACATTTTGAACAAGGAGCAATGATAATAACAATATTAAACCGCAAAATAGTAATGTTAGGTTATTAATGATTGATAATGATCAAGAAGAGTCTTCTATGCAAAATACTCAGGTAATCGGTATATTTTTTGCCCACCCACAGGCCCGCTTTGGTATGTATACGTACTCATGATATTATGATGGTGTAACCAAAAAGAATTTAAATTATGGAGCAAAAAGAAAAAAAAATTATTCCCCGTTTTTCAAAAGAGGTGGGTGTGCACCCAATTTCCCAATCATGATTACCATTCTATGTTAAAGAATTTTTATGAGGCTATTATGACCACACAGAGGTTTGTTTTTGCAATGAAGCGGAAGCAAGGATGTGCGCATAAATAAAAAAAGAGGAGCATGTCTCATGTCAGATGATACTCTAGTTAATTTTATTTTATGATTATTATTGAAGTTGGATGGATAAGGTGACTGAATGAAGAAGAGATGAGATGACACCGATTTTTCGGAAGTGGTCAGTCCACCAAGCCTTATCACGTGATATGTTTGCATTACATTTTTTTCATAAATGGAGACATGATCATCAGAGTATTTATTATAATGGCCACAAAAAATATATATACATGGGTACTCCGCGACAATAGACCGCTCTTGTCACAAGAAGCTCACGTGTGTGCATCAGAAAAAAAATAAGCCTGTTTTTTCCCTTTTCTGTAACTTATCAGAAGTGAGTTCTAGTACTAGAGAGTACTTATCTGCGAGAAGAAAAAACAAGGTAGTGAACACGTCTCACATGATAATAACAATAACAATGTAAATGAGAGGAGATTTCGTGATCTACTTTCCTCCATTTTTTTTCTTCAAGCCTCCTTCCTTTCCTCACTCAGCACAACCAGCTTTTATTTTGTACTCTTGTGGCCATAAATGCGAAGTGAAGAAGACAAGTTTAAAGTGGTCAAGCGAGCCTTGTTCAAAGCCGAGTCCATCTTAAAAGGGAACAAGCCATTGTCTTGCTTGATTTCAACCACAAGAAATCGAATATTGCTCAACAAGACTATATGTGCTAGTCTCTACTTATCTTACATGACAGTGCGTGACCGCGCACATATATGGACACACCATACATTTTTTTTCCTTTCTTCTTCTATTCAACTGGTGTGTGTGTTTCTTACTCAGCTAAGCTCCGAGGCAAGAAAAAGAGACAGCACTATGTAGTGTGTCCGTAAATAAATTATGGTGCACTATTACTTTGGTAGGGTATTTCCCTGCAGAAAAAAAAGAGACTCTGGTGGCTCAGCCGCGTTCGTTTGGGTCAAGGTGTTTTCCTTCAACTTGTTTTTTTTTCTCTTTCGAGCTCACCTTCCCTTCCTTTTTCCTTATCCTTCTCTCTTGTCTTCTCTTTTTTTTTGTCTCAAATGTGTGTAAACACATTTTCGTTTGAGAAAAGGAATTTATGGACACAATACACATTAATGTGGAGCATTTACTACTATAGTCTCTCCTCTGCTCTTAAATATTTTTGTGTCAGGTAATCATCAGGGAAAAATACGATTCAGTCGGCGAGAGAGCCCAACACAATGAAAATGAAAATTATTTTGAAAAAAAAGAGTGGAGGGGAAGAAATTTATGGCCAGCTCCCTCCGAGCAGTTTACTCACTCACCTGTGCTCATAAAATTTGTCAGTGGTTGTCGTCTCCTGCAAAAAATCCTGAGAGTCCTTTATTTTTTGCATGTAAAACTGTTTTGTTGGCTTTCATTTTCAGTAAAAAGATTTTTTTGTGAGGTTTTAATAGCTTTCTGCTCCATTTTTTTTTCGGCGTCTCGCTTTTCCTGTGGCTTCACTTAAAATTCACACAAACCCAACAAAAGGAAAATGGAGAGCCCTTGAATTCCTTATCTTTGTGGACACAAAAAAGTAGAGAATGAATAATGGACACATTTTTTTTCTGAAACAAAATTGCACTAATTTTTTCTTCTGTTACGCCCGCGCGCCTCAATAAAACAAATTGTGTGCACAGGGTCGAGTGAGTGGATCATCACTATCTCATATCTTGTAATTTGTAACATCTCAAGTATCCATTTTGTAGAACGCAACATTTATTTTTTTGTAGGAAAAAAAGTGAAGGTTCAGTGGTACAGGTAATCCATATGTGAATTTATGGGTTGAGAACACTTGATAATTGGTTATCGAGGAAAAATAAATATATATTTAGTACTCGTCTGTCTGAAGCAATTTATTTATGGTTATCAGAGAAGAAGAAGTTATTTGTATGTGTGTGTGGCAGGTTCATGTAATCTGGTTCATCCTCCTCTGAGAAGAGCATAATTATGATTGAGACATGCTTTGTAAACACAAATATGAGCACAGATATAATAATAATAGATTTGCACATGTGGTAATCACAGAAGAAGGAGTGGTGAACTAATTTCTGCGCAGCTCTTACATAACATACATATAAATTAGTAATTTAGATAACTTACAAAAAAAAATCAAATAAATAATGGAGCAAAAGATTACTAAGTCTAAATATAGAGGCTTATCATTTTTCATGATGCATCATAATAATTGTCACCTTCTTCTTTGTATCATTTTTTAGTGGAGCGGTACATAAAAAAATAGTACAATAACCTTTTGGTACACCTTCACTATTTTTTTTGCTGACCCACACTCGCTTATCCAAAAAATATATATATTTACCGTTTTTCTTACATAAAATTTTGATTCTTCATTTTTACCACCACTCAAAAAATTGCGCTTTGTTATATTTTTTATGCTTCACTGGTTTCTTTTTTTCAAAGCTTATCTCTCTTTGTTTGTCGCATGATTCGTCTGAAAAATAGAAAAAAAATTGGTTCAATTTTATTATCCAATTTTTGCATAGAAAAAAAAATTCTGTCAAAAGAATATTCTAAATTACCTCTGCGCCTTTTTTTTCTTCTCATCCATTTTATATTTTTTTGTTGTGCTTATCCACGCCGCCGCATTTTAATTGAGTGCACCGAATTATATTTTTTGGTGCGCACCAATAACAAAAATATACCGCAAAAAGTTGAATCCGAGAAGAGTCGTGCACACAACAAGTGTTTTTCTTATCGGAAAGTCGCACTCTCATGTAACTTATCATCATTTTCTTTAGCACGTACCATGGTGCATTATTGTTGCATGCACCGCTGCTTGATGATGAAGGAGTGAGCAAGCACCTTTTTTTTCTTGTGTGCCACAATTTTTTTCCTCTCGTTATATGAAGTGTATATCTGAGGATGATAAGTCACTACATTTTTTTGGATGCACATATTTTTTTTCGCGTGGTCGTAGATTTTTTGGGTGAAGATTTTGAGGCATGAAAATTAAGAAATGAAATGAGGTGCAAAAAAGGTTCGCTTCCCTGCGCACCAAAAAAATTTTTTTTTCATTTATCATCTTCTTCATCATGATAAGTCATAATGAACATTTTTTTCCGCCGTCTCATCTTTGGTGGTGGTGGTGGTGCATTTTTTTATAGGAGCCATGTACCGTTACATGCTCCACTCCAGAGAGAAGAGAGAGAGAGGTACAAAAATTTGAAGTAATATTGAGAATTTTTTAAAAGGATTTGTGCGCACATAATTTTTTTTTTGCAAAAAAATATTGTTTTTTGGAGGTGGAGCAGAATTGCAACAGAAGAAAAAAAAGTTCTTTCTGTCTCGATTCATTACCATTTTCGAAGAGAGATGAAGCAATATAGATAAGGAATGCATAAATAACTTGACCTGTTTTGAAATACTCGTGTGGCTCTTTCAAATCCAGGAAGAATTATTTGTGCTTATCACGTGTTTTTTAAAACTATTTTCGGTGGAGTTCACTCTTCAAAAAAATTGTACAAAAAAATATGACTCACGATTGTGTTGTGTGTACTTATCACTGATACCATCAAAGAAACACGACATAATTAAGGTAATCTTTTTTTCAAAAAATATTTTTTTTGAGGGAGGAATGACTTTTCTTTAAAAAAAAGATTCATGGCAGCTGATCCACGCGCACAAGAAGAGAACATTTTTTTAAAAATAATTCGTGACATGTCACATCTGAAGAATAAAGTCATCATAATTTCTCCGCTGACATCGGCATTGAAAAGCATTATTAAAGAGTCGTGTTCCATTTTGTCACTTGGTTTTCTAATGATGTGCGACTATATTTAAATGTGAGTCACAATCTTTTTTCCAAATGTACTCTCACGTCTCTAAATCTTTTTACACAAAACTTTCAGTAAAAAAAGTGTCAAATTCCTCTTATTTTTTCTTGATTGTCGTCGTGGTTGCCCATGAATGGGCGTGTGCACGCCTCCAAAATTAGAGAAATTGAGTCCAGCTGCTCTTTTTTTGGAGTGTGTTTCTCTCTTCTGATTGATTTCTGTTATTAATAGACACATTCACACTAGTCATGGGCAAAGTGAAAGGTGTTGAATGAGTGAGTGAGTTGAAGCTCAGTGGCTCCATTTTTTTTACTGCTCCTTAAAAAAATTATTTTTGGCCACATGATCGAAAGAAATTGTAATTCGAAACTGATGAAGCCATAATCAGTTCTGCGAAAAAGAAAATATATTGTGTGACCATATTTTTCTCGCAGAATGCTTATTTAAGGTGCAAAAAGTGGAGTCATTATTAGTTACCATCTTTTTTTTTCAAAAAAAAATTTATAACGAGCAAACGAGTCACGTTAACTGTGTTTCGTATTCTTATCGTTTTTTTGCTTCACCAAAATATCGAATGAAGAATAAAGATGAATGTGTCTTATCCTATGTATGTGCTCAGTTGACTCAATCTGACAGAAGTGACTAAGGAAAGAATGAACACACCATTTTTCTTTTAAAAAACTTTCGTTGATGGTCGTCGTCATCGTCGCTCTTGACAAAAAAAAAGAGACGAAAGTTGGTCAGTAGTGAGCACGTACGAAGAAGAAGAGCGCTAACACAATTATCTTTCTTTTCTTGCTCATTATCATCATCATCATCATCGTTTCCCATAAAGTGATAATCATTTTTTTAGTATTCTGCACCATCTGTACATGCTTATCTTTTTTTGTGTGTGTAAAATTTTTTTTTCAAAATGTTCAAAAAAAGTATATAAAATATTATTTTTGCAGGAAAGAAAGAATGTTGTTGTGACCTGTCTCGACTAAAAATGGTGAAATGATGTGTGTGTGCATAAAATGTACTCTGGTTCATGATGAATGGATGGCCCGCCAATGCTGGTGCTTCCTTTTTTTTCTTGTCGGTCACTTCGTGAAAAAATGCAGTTGGATGAGAAGATATATTTTTCTATAAAAAAAAGTATTAAGAAACAATGCACTTTTTTCATTCATTCGAGAGGAATGGATGACGTTGGTGATGACGAGACAAGACTTTGAGGCATAATCATAATTATATTTTTTTGGAGTTCAGATAAGGTTTTCGTGGTATAGAGGAATAAAAAAAACTGGATGATGATGATGATGGAGGTGATCTTGTTGACACGTTGAGTCGGAGAACGTGCCGAGGCAGCACAGATTTTATGTCTGAGATGCTCTTTTTTTTAAAAAAATGTCGACAACTCGAGATAAGGTGGTTCTTTGTGGTCAAGTGCAGCCCACTTGAGAAGTGCATTTTTCAAAAAATAATTTTTTTATAGTTTTGATATTTAAAAAAAATTAGAGAGTAGCAAAAAAAATATTTTGTGTGCATATATGTAATATTATTGGAGCTGTTTTATGTGATAAGAAGGGGAGCAAGGACCTCTCTCTTGAGTCGAAAGGTTAGAAAATTGTAGCAAGGATTTTTTTTTCGAAGCCGCAAAAATTGTTAACGACTCTAATAAAAAATAAATAACTCGAGAGAGAGAGAGAGAGAGATGTTCTCTTGGTTTTGGAATGCATGTCACATGTCATGTCCAATCACTTGTGAATAAAACAAGAGAAAACTCTTTCACGCTCTTATCATTTATTGCCACTTTTGCAAAATTTTACACCAATTTCCTTTTCAAGATTCTTTTTCCATTTCATTCAATTATTGCTTCTGTATTGGTAATTTTTTTTNTGTCATGTCCAATCACTTGTGAATAAAACAAGAGAAAACTCTTTCACGCTCTTATCATTTATTGCCACTTTTGCAAAATTTTACACCAATTTCCTTTTCAAGATTCTTTTTCCATTTCATTCAATTATTGCTTCTGTATTGGTAATTTTTTTTGTTGAGTGGGACATAATTCCGATGTACACAACAACATTTCTAAATGTATTTTATGATAAGCCAGATAGATCCCTGATTGATACGACATGATGGAGCGCCCTAATCACTTTTCTTCAGATAGTGAACAAGGCTGAGACAAATAGTTATTATTATTGCTCATCGTTTCATGTCCCACAACAATTAGACTCACTTAGCATGCCTGCACACAGCCTCCGCAATATTATTGAGCACAACATTATTTTGTAAAACTTGGGCAATAATAATTTAGAAAAGATGTACAGCTTCAAAAGTCTCCTTCATTGGTCATGATCTGGGCACATTAAGTGGACAGGTTCGTACAAGTTATGGGGTTGTGATTGTGGGACACTAAAAAAATATATGTTGTGTGCACACAAGAATCTTATCGGAATTCTCATCTCTCTCTCTCTCTTCTTTTAATAGAGATGGAAAGCTAGTCTTATAAAACTTCCTCGGTGCGCAATAATTGCAAAGATCGATATCTGGGCACAACATTAAAAATCACTTTGGCTTCATTTTCACTCACCATTTCACATATTTTTTTATTATTATGGACACAATCATGAAAATAAGGCAGGGCTCCCATTCTACTCCTTATCAAAGGTGGCCACAACAGTCCATATTTGAGAGAATAACATTTTATTTTCTCTTCTTCACAGTTGCATGCCAATTTTCCGAAGGAATTTATTTCTTCGAAGAGGACGAGGTCACTTCAAGCAGAGCTCCATATTTATTGCGTGTGCTCATCTCATCTTTTCCCCTCATTTCTCCGCTCCACTCTCTCTCTCTGACTCCCTTCAATCTTTCGTCATTAGCCACGCTCATTGTTACTTTGATTGCTGACATGAGAAGTGCACAAGAAAGATGAGAAGAGATTTTTGTTCCGCTGGTTTTTTTTATGGATTCCCCTTTGATTATCGAAAAAGAGGAGGAAGATGATGATAATGATGATGATGCGTACTCATCTATCACAAATTAATCTCGCTCTTATTTCGGCTAAATCCTTCCTCAAAATTTAAGAATGTCATGGTTTTATTATTTTTTTTGGAGGTGACCCTCACTTGAGCCACAAAAATTATGTTGCTCTTTTATTATGGGGCACAATTTTGTTTCAGATTTGAAAAAAAATGAAACATGCGATGCGATGCAGCAGACATGAAATGTTTCAATTTATTTATTTTTTTAAAAATATCATAACAAAATTTCGGTTCAGGTTTTCTTTGCAAAAAGTGCTCCAAAAAGATTACTTTTCAAAAGATGAAAGGGAACCTAATATTTCCCATTTTGTGTGCATTGAACCTTGAATGAACCACACCTCCCTTGTCTCTCTCTCTCTCTCTCGTGAGAATTTTGGTTCGCATGATAGAAGCCCATTTCAGTTATCGATTTATAATAATTTAGCCCGCACCTTTTTATTTTGCTTGCAAAAAAAAATAAAACTGAATCTCAACAAATTATTATTTTTGGACACAAAAAAGTTGGGAAGAGGAGAGGAGAAAATTATTATTATGAGTTTGACGCCATTTTAACAAAATCGAGTTATAGCTTCCAACAAAACAAATCTTGCAGATTGATATTTAGATTCTTTAAATCACGTATTAATCCATTATGCTACCACTGTCTTATCATTTTCATCACTTTTGGACACATGAAAGCTCATTTTTGTGACTCAAGTGCATGTTTGGTATGCTCAATGATGATGAGTGAGCATGACACGTGTAAGTACACGTCTCTGATTTTCTTGTTTCACGGTTACTATTATGGCTTAACATTGTTGTGTTCTTTAATTTCATTTTTTTACATTGTTGTGTCCAAAAAATGAGTAACCGAGTAACTCACACCAAGTTTTTGTACGTTCTACTAAGCTGAGGAATGTAAGCGAAGGTGTCACTCATGAATAATTAATGAGGGTTGCCTTACTATTTCCTCGCCTCAAGTCTCTTCCAAAAACAATGCACTTCAATTCTCACATCTCTGCTTTCTTAAAAATTCATCTTTGTGCGCGCACAATTTTTGAAGAACAAAAAAAATATTTTTTTTTGACTTCAAACATTTTTTAAAAATTTTGTTCCTGCAGGAAACGTGTTGCAACATTCATTATTCCTCCACTATACTCTACCAATAATGCACACACGGGCTCACGCATTCAACAAGAGCGACCATAAAGGATAAGCCCGGCAGCATGCATCGTAACGAACGGATTAAGCAATTGAGAAAAAGGGAAACAATTAAGTTTTCAAAAAAAAAACTACTTTTTCTTGTATAGCTTTTCCTTTTATTTTTTTCTTAAAAAAATATATATAATAAATATTAAATCTAGTGCAACATGAGATGCTAATGTTATATCATACATTTATGCACACACACAAAGTAAGAGTATTTTGTACAGGAAGCTTTTTCATGACTTTCTCACCTACGATGTGTAATGTGCTTGCATATCAATTTCTGAAGTGGTGAGCGTGCATTCACGAACTCAAAATTATTGTAGTGCGTAGTCGTGC